>CAUYPK010031296.1:0-15154 GCA_963574355.1 Loris lydekkerianus
AAGGCTATAACCCAACTATACCACAAGACTATGGGGAAAGGACCAAGGAAGGGGAAGGGAGGGGGGAGGTTTGGGTGGAGGGAGGGTAATGGGTTGGGCCACATCTATGGTGCATATTTTTATCTATAATTTAAAAAAAAAAGTAAGCAAAAAAAAAAAAAAAAAAAAAAAACAATGGCTACAAGCCACCATTGAACAGCTCCACATCTTGTTACTTTTATACACAGCTCCATTTCTAACTCTTCTGAAGAGTCAGAAGAGAAGCATTTCTGTAATCAATAGTTAATTAAATTTTCCAACATATTTCATTAATTTTTGTGTTCATTGTTGTTTCTCGGGCTCTGTGTCATCAGTGACTGTGAATGACATATTTCTCTTACTTTTTTTTTTAATTAAGTCAAATACACACAGATCGTGAATACATTTATACATATGTGAGGTACAATGTGTTGATTTTTTTTTATACAATCTGACGTGTTTACATCAAACCAATCAACAGAGCTTCATGCCTCATTTACTTGATTATTGTGTTAAGACATTTATGTTCTACACTTGACAGATTTGACTTGTACCCTTGCAATATGCTCCATAGGTATGGTCCTGTCATTTACCCTCCCTCCATCACACCTCTTCCCTCTCTCCCTTCCCACTCCATTTCTCTTCTTCATCCTGGGCTATAGTTGTGTTCTATCTTTCATAAGAAAGTGTGAGTAAATATAAGTTGGTTTCATACAAGTACTGAGTACATTGGATACTTTTTCCTCCATTCTTGAGAAATTTTACTCAGGAGAATATGTTCCAGGTCCCTCCAGGTAAACAGAAAAGAGGGAAAGGCTCCACAATTTTCTAAGGCTGCATAGTGTTCCATGGTATACATATACCACAATTTATTAATCCATTAATAGATCAATGGGCACTTGGACTTCTTCCATGACTTGGCTATTATGAATTCAGCTGCAATGAATAATATGGTGAAAATATCTTTCTTACAAAGTTCACTATGGGCATGAGACCTGAACAGAAGCTTCTCCAAAGGAGACAGGCACATGGTATAAAGACATGTGAAAAAAATGCTCATCATTTTTAATCATCAGAGAAATGCAAATCAAAACCACTTTGAGATACCATCTAACTCCAGTAAGAGTAGCCCACAAAACAAAATCCCAAAATTACAGATGTTTGGCATGGATGTGGAGAAAAGGGAACACTTCTCCACTGCTGGTGGGAATGCAAACTAATACATATCTTTTGGAAGGAAGTTTGGAGAACACTCAGGGATCTAAAAATTGACCTGCCATTGGATCCTGCAATTCCTCTACTAGCAGTATATCCTCTTACTTTCTGTGTGTTTCAAATTCTCTTTATCTTGCCTTCATTTTTGTATGATTTTTACATACACAGTTCTCAAGTTACTTACATCTTCCCTCAGCTCTTCTAAGATACCACCATATTCTCTCTGGCAAGCAGTCGTCTCAGAGTTAAAGGTTGCTTCCTATCTAATTATTGTTAGCTTGCAGATAATTTGTGTATTTTCTCTGATAACTTCTAAAAGTTTCCTCCCTTATCCCATAATGGACTTGCTGGGTCCATTATAATATGTCTAAGAGTGATTTTGTGTTTATTTTTTTCCATTTTTTTTTATTAAATCATAAACACATAGATCATGTATGCATTAATGCATTTATGGGCTACAATGTGCTGATTTCATATAGAATTAGGAGCGTTTACATCACACTGGTTAATACATACCTCATCTCGTTTACTTAATTATTGTGTTAAGACATTTCTACTGTATACTTAATAGATCTGCAACATGTACCCTTGCATCATGCACCATAGGTATGATCCCACCATTCACTCTCCCTTGATCTTCCCTCCCTCTTTCTCTCCTCCCCTTCATCCTGGGCCATAGTCATGATCTATTCTTTGTATGAAAGTGTGAGTGATTGTAAATTGGTTTCATAATAGTACTGAGTACACTGGATATTTTTTCTTCCATACTTTCTTGAGATACTTTAGGATATGTTCAAGCTCCATCAATGTAAATATAAAAGAGGTAAAATCTCCATCTTTTTAACGGCTGCATAATATTTCATGGTATACATATGCCACCATTTGTTAATCCATTCATGGGTCAATGGGTACTTGGATTTCTTCCATGACTTGGCTGTTATGAATTGAGCTGCAATGAACAATCTGGTGCAAATAGCTTTGTTACAAATGATTTTTAGTCTCTTGGATACACACCTAGTAGAGGAATTGCAGGCTCAAATGGTAGGTATACTTTTAGATTCCTGAGTATTCTCCATACTTCTTTCCAAAAGGGATGTATTAGCTTGCACTCCCACCAGCAGTGCAGAAGTGTTCCCTTTTCTCCACATCCATGCCAACATCTGTAGTTTAGTGATTTTGTTATGTGAGCCACTCTTACTGGAATTATTAATATTTCCTTTGTCTGTCTGTGCCAAATGATAGATGAGCACTTTGGTACAGCCATCAAGTTTATTATTCTCTTTTTTGACTTTGTTCATTATAGAGTCCACATGGCATATTCCATTTTTGCTTCATTGACTTACATTTTTATTTCCAACATATTTGATTGTGTCATTTTCACATCTACCAGTAAATCATTTTATTCCTCTCTGGTTTTGTCTGAAATGTTTTTTAAATAATCATTTCAAAGTCTTTCTCAGACTTCTCTAAAATTAATCAGAACATGAGTTTTTATTCTGTTAATTAGTGATATGAGTTTATGAGTTCATGTTCTGATCATTTGTTTGGTATTTGTTCATTTTTATTTTGGTTGTCTTCCTTAGTATCAAATTTTTTTGCATGAGTTTTAGATTTTTCATTCACTGGTTAATATTTGGTGGAATATTTTTAAAATTTAATTTTCTTCTCTACACACATATTCCTGGATGTCTAGTCAAGTGAGCCATACTTGCCTCTACCCAGCCAACACAGAATCAGCTCTTCTGATGATAGTAACTGCCATATGTAATATTGATACGCAGTACACTTCTTTCAGAGTACCTAATCTAGATTAAGTGCTATTTCAATGTTTTTCCCCTTAGTGTATCATAATATAATTTTTATTTACTGTTGGTTTCTCCCCCAGCAAGCCTGTATGCTCCCTGAAGGCCAGAATCTGAGCCCTGTGCTTCACTATTATGTAACCCAGCACTAAGGGCAATGCATGGAACAAAATGCACTCATTAAATAGCTGCTGAATGAAATAATCAAATGTTTACATCACTGGGTAATGTGTCTGACGGTACTGCCATCCTACCATTTTGTCAGGACCCATGTGGTTAATTTTGGAACTCTAAACATAATAACCTTTGTAGATGGCAGATGCCTTCTTCTGAACAGTGATTTAGTAAGCACTTGGCTAGTTCAACCATCACTTCTTTCTCTCTGAGTTATTATTACACTAGGTAGATCTCATGTGCTAGCAGTTTTGAAACCTGATGAAATGAAGGGGATGATATCTCATTCTCTGAATTTGTTCCATTGATACAATCACTGAAGTGATTGTAGATTAAACCTAATTCCTATTATAATTCTCTTAGAATCCCAAAGATGAGGGGTTTCACTCTACACAAAGATATTTTCATTTCTTTCTGAATAGAAGCCACCTAAATTAAATCCAGGTCATCCTTGAGCTGTCCTCATGGAAGGGTCTTCAGCACTTCCTGTCCATATTTCCTGATGACCCTAGAACCATGTAAACCTCACAAGGCTGTTGGGAAGCACATTATTTCATTTTATCTTTATAGTTTACTGAAGATTATAATGAAATAGTTTGTAAAAATGCAGAACAATGTCTCTTAATGTTTGCAAAGTATACTAATTTTATGCATATACATATCATTTATTTTCAAGACCCAGGTATTAGTATTATAACAAAATGTTGTTAGTATTATGACAAATAAAGCATATACCTTTCTCTTTTCTTCAATGGGAATATTTTTTGTCTTGTTTTATGTCAAATTTAGAAGTAACTTTTATCCCAATACTTATACTAAAAATGCTTTTTGAGAGAGCTCAATTTTTATCAAATATGCTTTTTTAATAAAGACAGTGGTCATTTCTTACATTTTTTAAAACTTTTACAATAAATATCTATCAACAGGCAAAATCTGTATGCCTCCAAGATCAAACTAAAAGAAAAATTTACCCTATATCTTCTTTTGTTTATTATATAGTAAAAAAAAAAAAAATACAGATTTTTTTTCTCTGTGTTATTTATTTTCCTAAATTTATCATATTTCTGTTCTCTTAATTGTGTATAGAATTACAGCAATGATTTATTCAAAATATTATAATCATTTTTACATTACATTCTTTATTGCATATAGAGACTAGCTAAGTACGTCATTTATGTTCTCAAACTTTCATTTGTTTGAAGTTTTTGTGTGTGCGTATGTGTGTGTGTGCATCCATTCCTTGGCTCTAATTTCTAGGTAAGTTTTTTTTTTATCAATTTTACATATTTTTGTAATAAAAAACAGTCATAGTTCTTACCGGGTTATAGACTAGACTGATGGGAGAAAATTGCACTCAGGAAAAGAAGGTAAATACTAACTTATTTCAGAAGCTGCTCCTTTAAGCAGTTGTACACAAGAGTTCATTAAGGTTCATATATTCAGTACAATCACATAAAAAAACTATACTGACAACATGAATAGTATTTTCCATAAACATGAATTATTAAACATTTGAAATTCCCCAAAGTTATAACATTAGATCTAAAGATTATTGGAAATAAACTATATTTAAGCAAGGTATGTTATTGAAGTACAGTTAATGCTAAAATGGTGAGGTAAATGAAAAAGGAAATAGTCATTCATGAAAAAAAATAAAAATTCAGCCAGGCACAGTGGCTCACTACTGTAATCCTAGCACTCTGGGGGGCTGAGGTGGGAGGATCACTTGAGGTCAGGCATTCAGAGACTTGCCTGAGCAAGAGCAAGACCCTGTCTCCACAAAAAACAAAAAATCCCAGCCAGACATTGCAGCATGTACCTGTAGTCCCAGCTACTCAGGAGACTGAGGCAAGAGGATCACTGGAGTGCAGGTGTCTGAGGTTGTAGTGAGCTATAACACCACCACTGAACTCTACTCAAGGCAACAGAGTGAGACTGTCTCAACAATGGAAAGGAGAAAGGAGAAAGAAGGGAAGGGAAGAGAAGGGAAAGGAAGGGAAGGGAAGAGAAGGGAAAGGAAGGGAAGGGAAGAGAAGAACAGGGCAGGGCACAAATTCATCGTAACAAAAGACTGGCTACAAACTATATGAAGAATGTGAATATCAATTCTTACACTCCTAGGATGGTAAGTACTTCATTTAATTTAAAGTAATTCATTTGTACACAATTTATTGATGCCTACCATGTGTACATGAAAAAGACACTATTCTTGTCTGAGGGAACTCACATACTAGTAGGAAGCAAAGACAAATTCCGACCAAATGAACATGGAACATTATTATGAGAGTTATATTAAAGGCAGATACATCTTTGTGAATACATCCTCCATTCTACACATTAATAATAGATTACTTCTGTAATTTACATATAACTGAGCTTGTTATATTAATAAATAAAAATCTCCATTCCAATTAGGCACTAATGTAAAACAGTACTCACTTTCCATCTACTATTCCATTTGCTAATGCATGCAGAAGAAGGACAGCTAAATGTTGAGTGCCAAAACTAGAATATTCTCTTTCACAAAATAAGTGAAAAGAAATGCTAATAAAATATTTTGGTGAGAAGAAATGACAAGGTTGTGAACCATCTTTTATCCATATTAACATAACAAACATTAACTGACTTCCTAACTGAGAATTATTGAGATTCTTCAGGTGCTGGTAGTCTTCCATCTCAAGCAGGTCTCCTACATTATATCTTCTATGTTTCAAAAATTTAAGTAATGAATCATCATCACTCTAGAGGAGTCCATATAAGATAGTAACATTACCAACTGCCACCATTGTTATGCAGGCGGCATTGACTAACAATCTCCCAAGTAGAGGGTGCCGTGGTCTTCCCTCAGAAGAAAATACCAGAAAATGGGAGAGAAAAATAGTATAGGCAACAACATGCTGTGCCCAGATGCCCACTACCACACCAGGGAAAGGCTGAGCCAAGCTTCCCCACAGCATGGCTGTCTCTGCCGTCTCCATAATGCACTTCATGGCACTTGATCTGCCCCTCTCATGAGCCATCTTCTCCATGGGTGCTCGCAGTTCATTAGATTCGGCATGGTTTCGTTCGTGTGATGTGTACAAAGTGCCTGGCACAAGCAGCACTTTCATCTTGCATCTAAAGGTTGATAGAGCCCTCCCCCATATAATCCAAGCCCCATATGGACAGTCTTAATTGTTTCCCAAGAAAACAGTAGCCTAATGCCTAGTTTAGCAACTATATTCAGAAATAAATTGGCTAGGTTGGTTCAGAAGCTGGCTGCCAGTCTTAGAAACCTACCTCCAGGTGATACCCATTTCGCCCCTAGGTTTCTTGTGAAATCATCCACACCTATTTTTTGTCATTCTGATACCTATAGACTAAATGGTCACCTAACCACCATCACAACACTGGAAATGGGGCCATGAAAGAAAATTAATGAGCTGCTCACAGGAACTTCTGTCAGAACATATTTGTTTCAGACTGTGATATTCTTGATTGTTTTAAAAAATAACAAGAAGCATTATTTCTTTTTGGTATCATTAAATGATCTAGCCAGCAACACAGTCCTTATTTTTATCTATTTCCCTGTTGACAAAAGGAGCCCCCAAAGATGCAAGCAGCAGTCTCAGTTTCAAGTTTAGTGAGATCACTATGAAATTCTTGCAGTGGGCTATAGTCCAGGATGCCCAGGAGGAAAACCTTCCCTTCCCGGGATCTATACACAAACAACTAATTAAATTTATAATGACTTGTCCATTCATAAACAAGGCTTGCCAATGATACCCCCTCACTCTCAAATCCATCTTTCATCCTCTCATCTCCTCTGCCACAGTCTTCATCAGGCTCTTTATCACTTCCCACCTGGGTCACCCACAGCAGCTTCAACTTTTATTGCACAGCCCTGTGAATGATGTTCTGTTTATCTATGATGGTATTTTATAAGCTCCCTGAGGGTAGACCTCATGTTTTATATGACCTTTTCAGCAAGCACAAAATAAACTTCACAGCAGTTAGCCCAAGCATTTATCACGCTGAGTGATCATCTCCTGTTGATTTATATATAAGTCAACTGAAAGCTCCTTGAAGTCACGAGTGTGTCTCATCCATGTTTGATTTTCACTACTGGGCATAGTTTCAGGATATATGTTCAGCATTCAACAAATTGACAAATATAGGAATGAATGAATCATGTTTTCCATGATTTGTTATTTTCACATAGATTATTACATTGGATAAGAAAAGAGTCTAAGAAAGGATAAATACTTTGCACAAGATTATACCAGCACATCTATACTAGTACATAAAATCCAGGTCTCTCTGGCTTTAAACGCAGTGATTATAATCTCAATATTCAAAGATTCCTTAGCATCTGATTGGCACAGAAATTTGACCACCTCCAAGTCCAAATTGACTGTAACTCTCTTTGTGCTCTGTGAAGTACTTGGTGATTAACCTCTAACTACCTCAATCACTATATATTTCCTCTTCACTCATGCCTAGTCACACTATGTTTATCCTGTCTGTGGATAATTAGCTCAGATAGTTATAGCACTGGGCCAAAGAGAGCAGGATTATTAGGTTAGAACATGTCCATGAAGCTAGGTTGGATTAATCTGTTCAACACGATCACATATTCTTCGCTCATCCAACTTCCTGGCAAACAAAGTATCCTCAGCCAACAGAGACTTGTTGAGATAATGTGAATTGATTCGTGCAGATGCAGAAATTTATTCATTAAACTCTCCATTCTAAAGTAAACAAGAAAATGAAGCAATTCAAGAAGCCAATTTCCTTGCATTTGCAAGAAGTGGCTTACTAAGGGGGGCGGGGGGCAGAGAGAATATGAATTTGAAAATATTGACTTCTTGAACTTCTAAAATCTGTTTGTTACTGTTGCAGAGATCATTAATATCATTCTGCTCTTAAGTCCCCAGTACTATCTATCATCATCATTTTTTTTCTCTTTAAGATTTTAATAAACTGGTAGGAGTCTACAGATCATACTTGCAACTGAAAAAAAATTTGCAGACTGAATAAAAGATTTTTTTAAATAAAAGTAATACTAAAAAGAGCCCTGATTTATAGAGCATTTACTCAGTACCATAACTGTGGTAGAAACACATGCTGACTCATTCACAAACTCGACAACCACATGGAGTATTATTTCTCCCCTTTACAGATGGTACAAACAACTAAGGTACTGAAAGATTGTAGGGTTTTTCCAATATCACAAAAGTCTGCTAACTAAGAGAACAAGTGTGTCTAATGCCAGTGATCATGCTTTAGGCCACTGCATCACTTTAGCACATAGTGAATACCCAACAAATATTTTGACATAAGTGAGTCAGCTGTGGCTGAATCTGTTTTTACCTTCAGACGTTAAAGTTAACTCGTTAAAAAATGAAGTTCACGGAAACTGCACCAGATTTGACTGTCTAAAATAATTTGTTAAGGAATGTACTTTAGGGTTTAATCACATTACTTTCACCTCAGTGGCCAGTGCAACCCTGAATGTTTAATTATGCTACTAGTTTTATAACTAATCAATCTTTTTCATTAAAATCCAGTGAAGCAGACAACTAGGATAATTACTGCAGAATCATCTTAATTAAAAATTTTAGCTTCTAATTAAGAGTCATTGTTTATTTCATTGGGAAACAGAATTCATGACAGGGTTGCCCTGTTCATTATGTTTTTAGCCTTTTTGAGGTTGGACAGAGCATATGATACTCCCACTTCTGTGAGCATTTGTGTTTACACATGCACATATGTTTGAGTATATTTAGGAGTGTTTTAATTGTATCAAAGGAAAAATAATAAGAAGAGCATGAAACCCAATGGAAACTTCTGTCATTAAAACCCTTGATCCAGTATTTATGTCTCTACTAATTACAAAATGTTCAAAAGTGAATTATTTAAACCTCAGTTGCTAGTCGAATGCATAATTATATTCACAATTGAACAAAAGCTGCCTTAAAACTTTATCTCAAAAGCTACTAATTTTAAAAAAAGACTGCTAAATAGTCACCCAAGTCTCTACCACACAAAGAAATAATTATTATTTCCCTAGACTCCCATTTCTTTTCACCATATTGATCTTCAGAAGGAAGTTGCAGTCTCCTTGGAGTGCAGGAAACTCCGTGCATTCATGCTGGCAAATACAGCCATGATGCCTTATGCCTCAAGAAACCCACCTCTATTACTGACTGCAGGTGCCCTGTGATTCCCCCCAGTGTACGTGTGCAGTTGTGTAATTCATAACGAGCACCAGCAAATGCTTTGAGTCACTACCCTTTGCCTTAACAGTGAGAGACCATTTTTATGGCTCAGGATCGCAATTCATGACTTTACTGCTCTGTTAAATTGATTACAGACCCAGAGAACAAAGGGTAGCCATGGAGGGTGTGAGACAGAAGAGCTGCTCAATTCCTTAAGGAAAACCAAATCAGCTGCTACTGGGTATCTGTGTTAGGAAACCTGGTAGACAGGCAGGGCCAAGTGGGGAGGAGGAGGGAACTAAGAATACCGGAAGGATAAACAATCATTGAAATTGGCTTAAGAATAATTGAAATATTATGCATAAAACTAAAGGTTCCTAGGGTAGAAACATTTGGAAGCCAATGCTTTTCATCACTATGACAATGACCAGCATGGTCCCCCATGATACCATAATTGACTCAAGCATTTCAAATACTTTAAGCTTATTTAGCAAAATTCTATTCAATTTTTCCATTTTAACAGTAAGCTGACATCAAAGGTAGGGAGAGAAAAGTAAAGGCAGCCCTTGTCTACAACAGGGTTTTCAAATTATCCTCTGAAGAGAGGCGATTCAGGAATATGGGGAAGTGACAACCCTCCCTCCCCCACCTCAGCGACAAGCTTTCCTCCTACCCCAGGGATAGGGGGAAACTATAATTTTTTTTTCTTTTTCTTTTTTTTACAGTTTTTGGCCGGGGCTGGGTTTGAACCTCCCAACTCTGGCACATGGACGCCGGAGCCCTACTCCTTTGAGCCACAGGCATCACCCACTATAATATTTTAAAACATATGTTTTGTACTTACTCATAAAACAATAGACATAATGGTGATGTTCAAGTGTTCAGCATCTTCCTAAAGGACTTTAAAACTCATTTTAAATTGGTTGGTGTTTTGTTTGTTTTGTTTTGTTTTAGACAGAATCTCAGTCTGTTGCCAAAGCTAGCATACTGTGGCATCACAGTTCACAGCAGCCTCAAACTCCTGGGCCCAAGAAATTGTCCTGCTTAGCCACCCAAGTAGCTGGGACTAGGTGCCCACCACAATGCCCAGCTAGTTCTTCTTTCTTTAGTAGAGACAGGATCTCACTCTTGTTCAGGCTAGTCTTGAACTCTTGAGTTCAAGCAATCCTCCTGCCTTGGCCTCCCAGAGTGCAAGGATTACAGGCATGAGGCCTTCATTTTAAATTGGAAAAGAGATGGTGTGGGGTAGTGGAAATAAAAACTAAACCTTTCCTTGAAGAAGTCTTGATAGTAATAACTGCTCCTGTTACACACACACACATACACACAAAGATGGAGGTAGAAAAGAGCTACAGAGCATTCCCTCCTCAAAGTCACTACACAGGCCTGATTACATTATGCCAAGCTCCCTCTTTATGAAATATGAAAGACATAAAAAAGTACAGGCTTAAATACCCACCCTAGCCAGCCTTCCAAATGAACACAAGCATTCAGACTTTAACACAAATCCAAAGGTGTGTTTTCTTCTGGGAACAATTTGTATCTAGTTCCAGATGTTTTCCCTTCCAGAAAATAGCAAGCTCTGCTTAGCATCCATTTCACTGGCGTAAGCAATGAGTACTTTAGATCCTGCCTGCTGCACCATGGCCCAGTGTTATTACAGCCAATACCTCACCTACACCTGTACTGTAAATAGTGCTGCTGGAAGAGCCCATTCAGATAAATTACTGACTGGCAGAAGATGAGCTGATAAGAGGAGCATCATTATTTTGCAAAATGGTCAATGTAAGGTGCTATAAAATAAAAATATAACCAAGGGATCCTTCAAATACGTAGCACATTTTATGGCAGAGGAGCAGGTAAATAATGTGCTTCTCAAGGAGGTGAACTCTCCTTTCCCTGCACCATCTGTGACACGTATGACAATGTTATGCTGCTGGAAGTGTCCAGCCACCAAGGTTAACTGGCTTATAAATTGTTTGGCAGCAGAATACCAATGGCCTGATAAATGGATTATTAAAATAATAGAATACAAGGGTCATAAAGAAGGAAGTTTGCACATAGATGTTGAGGCTTCTATTCCTAATTCAGCTACATGAAAGGATAATGATAAGCAATGTATCATTAGAGCCGCCATTTCTTGAGTACTATGTTCCAAATAGTGGCGGTACATACATTCCCTTTAAGGAAGAAATCATTGTTCCCAGAATATGGACAAGGAAACTGAGCCTTAGAGCAGAGAAGTAACTTGCCCAAGTTGGTGCATAGTTGAAACCAACATTAAAATTAGTACTGCTTGATTCCAAAAGTCATGCTCTTAACCACTTTACTCCACGGAGTCACATATTTAGACTTTACATCTTTTGTATTAACCCAGATGTTCTTCAACATTCTCTTTAGTAAAGTATTGCAAGAATGCAAAAGCAAGTATCAAATGTACTCAATACTAATATGAAACCAGTAGATGAACAACTACATGCTCACACAAGGGAAAAACACAATTAAATTCAAGTGGGAGGAGAGGGCAGAGAGGAGGAGAAGGAAGATGGGTGTGCTCTCATCTAATGGGCCCAATGTAGTGGGGCATGGCACACTACTGGGTGAAGGGCTCAACTACAATTTGGACTTTACCTGACAAATGCAAACAGTGTAAGCTAATTGTTTCTACCCTCCTATTACCTGAAATTAAAAAAAAAAAAAAATCTCGAAACATAAAAATTCTAATTATCTTAGAAGGCGAGGAATTGTAATTGCCAAAACAATTTTTTTAAGTATTTTTTAAAAAAACTAATAGAGACCAGGGTCAGTGGTTCATGCCTGTAATGCTAGCACTCTGGGAGGCCAAGGCAGAAGGATTGATTGAGATCAGGAGTTTGAGACCAATCTGAGCAAGAGTGAGATCCTGTATCTATTAAAAACAGAAAAATTAGCCAGCACTATGGCACACATCTGTAGTTCCAACTAGTCAGAAGGATCACTTGAGCCCAGGAGTTTAAGGCTACAGTGAGCTATAGTGATGTCACTACTCTATAGATAGCAGGATGACAGAGTAAAACTCTGTCTCACACAAAAAATAAACTAATGGAAACACAAAAAAAGTTATTAAAACTTCTCTCTGTTTTTAGATATTATATTTATCCATTTGTACCCTCAATTGTGAAATTAAATGACTTATTTAAAAGGGAAGTAGTGCCAAGTGCCATGGTGGGCACCTGTAGTCCTAGCTACTGGGGAGGCTGAGGGAGGATGGTAAATTGAACACAGGAGTTTGAGGTTGCTGTGAGATAGGCTGACACCATGGCACTCTAGCCTGGGACAACAGAGTGAGACACTGTCTCCCCCCCAAAACAGGGGGGGGTCACAAACTTTAAAAATATAATAATAATAAATAAATGGGGGGAAGTAGTATTATATTCACAAAGTGGTAAAATAATCCTAGAGAACTAGGCAATCTGTAACTATTACTTAACTTAATAAAATTTACCAGAATATAAACACCTATTTAGACTTTACATCTTTTGTATTAACCCAGATGTTCTTCGACATTCTTTTTAGTAAAGTATTGCAAGAATGGGATGGATATATAAATCAACGGATGGATGGATGGATGGACGGACGGACAGATGGGAAATGATAGATAGGATAGACAGACATATTTAACAATTGAAAGAAATTTTTATTTACAAGCAAACATCAGTATTCTAGAACCCTAACAGTTACCTACTTCTTATTCCTCAACACAAAATTTAGCCAGTAAATTTTGTGACAAGGTAAGGCAAAGGAGACTATGGCTCGGGAATTTCCTGTTCAAACTATATCAAATTACTACATTAAAACAATACAAATGTTATTATCTTACACTTCTGGAAGTCAGAGGTCTGAAATGAGTGTTAGGGCTAACATCAAAGTGTTGGCAGAGCTGCGTTCCTTCTGGAGGTGCCAGCCTTGCCCAGCATGTCGACGCTGCCTGCCTGCCTGCCTGCCTGCCCTGTCTTCTGCCTCCCTTCTCCTTCTTCAACGCACATCACTTCGACCTCTGCTTGAGTCATCACATCTCCCTCTCTGGCTGTGATCCTCTTGCCTTCCACTTTTCCGAAACTTTATGATTACACTGATGATCCAGGATTATCTTTACATCTCAAGATGCTTAACAATCACATCTGTGAAGCCCCTTTTGCCATGTAAAATAACATATTCAGAATTCCGGGAATTAGGACATGAACATTTGAGGGGGGCCCATTATTCTGTCTACCACAATCTGTAAGACTACTACCATAGCTTGCTGAGGAAAAAATCTTCTTTTTCTAATGAGTTAAAATTACTAATCAGAAAGGTAGCCAAAGAAACTCAACCCTCAAGGAGCTTTCCTAGAACTTCTCTAATATATTCATTGCATTTGGTGACCCCAGCCAGTTTCATGGTCTTAAATACCATATATACACCAAGGATTCCAAAAATACCTCTCTAGATCAGGCTCGTATACCCTTCTGCCCACTGAACATACCCACTTGATGTCTGGTAGGCTTGTCTCACTTAACATGTCTAAAATGGGGCTCCTGACCCCCATCTCCTGAACTTACTTATCTCACTATCTTCCTCTCACCCCTTCATGGCAGCTCTAGTCTTACAGGTGTTCAGGCCAAAAAGCCTAGGAATTATCCTTGACTCCTTTCTTATTTTCACACCTTCCATCCAATACATCAGCAAATCCTGCCAGCACTCCATTCAGAATGTGTCTGGAGTCCTGTCTCTTCTTATCTCCTCTGTGCCACCACACTGGCCCAAGCCACCCTTGCCTCACCTTTGGATGTTTGCACAGCTGACTGATGGTCATCTTCCTTTCCCCTTCCTCCTTATGGTGTATGATCAACACAGCAGCCAGTTCTACTCTGTAGGTCTGGACCACACCTAAGTGTAGTGGATGCTGTGGGGCCTCACTCAGAGGACGGCCCTACCCCAGCAGCTGAGCGCATTGGCTCACATTTAAATCCCCTTCTGGGAACTGCCCTCAGCCAAAGGGCAGTTTGAAGTTTATGCCCTTTCCCTGTGGTATAAACAATAACTTGTTGATGTCAGGATACAAAAGCTCCACTGTAGGAGACTGAGCACCATGCTCATAGGAGTGGTCACCAGTTCTTGAGGGAGGCCCTGGGAGTGGGACATTCTCCTGGCAGGCATGGAGATGTTTTGCAATCTGGAGACAAGCCCTCAAGCAACTGAGTGCTCTAACGAGATAAGATCAGTTGCTCGTTAGTAAGCATGTGTTGGACTTTGAACAATTTTGGTGCATCAAAATGGGAGTTGAGTCCAGGGGAAGGAGCATGTAGCACGTGGTCCAGGTACGTGAGGCTCCCCACACTTGTTGGATAGAGTTTCAATAAATAGCCACTGTGGAGGTAGCTCGAGTCTCTCTTGCACCTATGGGGAGCCCACCTCTTGTAAGCTTGTACTTTCAATCCATGTACCGGCTATTTCCTGCGTGTGGCACCAATGTGACACAGCAGGCACCGACAGTCCACTCCTTTGCCTCAACTTGGACAGCTATAAAGGGCCCTGCCAGCTCCAGACTCCCTGAGGACAAGCCAAAGCCTCTGTTACCTTTCAGCTTCTGCCTCTGCCCAATCCTGTTCCCTCACTGCCTCAGAAGTGTTGCTTCTAAGAACACTCCCTCCCCAGATAAATCTATTACATGCAACTACACAACTCACAGGCTGTTTCTAGAAAATCTCGACTTCAGACACGAAA
>CAUYPK010031297.1:0-22032 GCA_963574355.1 Loris lydekkerianus
TATCATTGCCAAATGCCTGGTTAATTTTTCGGGCTGTTTCGGCAGCGCTTTGGTTCAATTTGAATTCGTAGAGAAAAATTGGCCAAAAATCGCTTAATGACATTATATAGTAATAGGCTGAAAAGAATAAAAAAAATTAAAAGTAGAAAAAAATGAACAGCATCAATGTATAGAACACAAAATTCTCCATCCATCAGTATATGCCACAACACAGTAGAATAAATATTTATTGAGATATGGAGCTACAAAAACACAGGACATTAAAACGGACAAAACTTTTGAAACAACCTAATACAATAGAAATCAATACTGCTCTAGAACTATAGGACATATATTTCATTCATTGTTACATTCTGCATACATTTATTGAATAAGACCTATGAGTGAAAGCACTGAATTATTACCCCACATCTTGCAAAGGACTTAGGAAAGAACAGAGACTTGGCTCAGCGCCTGAGCACAATGGTTATGGTGCTGGCCATATGCACAGAGGCTCACAAGTTCGAACCTGGCCCAGGCCTACTAAACTACAATGGCACCTGCAACAAAAAGATAGCTGGGCATTGTGGTGGGCGCCTATAGTCCCAGCTACTTGGAAGGCTGAGGCAAGAGAATTGCTTAAACCCAAGAGTTTGAGGTTGCTGTGAGCTATGACACCACAGCACTCTATCAAGGGCTACATAGTGAGACTCTGTCTCAAAGAAAAAGAAAAAAATTCTAAGTCAAAAATTCATTGAATACAATTATTCAATCGAACATCATAGCTTACCCTAGCCTACTTTAAATGCAGTCAGAACACTTAACATTAGCCTACAACTGAGCCTAATGTAGGCTCTAACACAAAGCCTATTTTATATTTAAGTGTTGAATAGCTCATGTAATTTATTACTACTATAGTGAAAGCAAAATGCACGTATAGGTATGGTTTCTCCTGAATGCATATCACTTTCACACCATCACAAATTCAAAAAGTCATTCTGTCAAACCTTTGTGAGTCAGGGGCCCTTCATGCCTTTTGGAGTACAGAAGGTACCGATGAAGGATGCAAGTAAAGTTCCTTTCTTCTTTGAAACCAGGGGCCACTTTCAAGTCATCTTACGTGCTTCAGTGTCATGCACAAAGAGACGAGCGGAAACACTAATAGAGAAAAAATTAACAAGGGCTGACTCAGGTTTTTCTGGTATATTTGTATGTTTCATTTGGAATTTAAAAAAGTTTGCATGGGGCTCCTAAAAGCTCTCTTCACATACAAATTTCTTGCCCTACTTCTCTCCAATTAAAGACACACTTGGAATTAACAAAATCATCTCCTTAGAAGAGTTAGACCTAGCACTATGATGAGTCCCTGTCATTAAACAGCTTTCCTCCAAGGAGGGCTCAGTCCTCAGGTCAGTTCTGACTTGGAAGAAAACAGAAGGAAAAGAGAGAGCAAAAAAATTATGTAGCATTGGGGGTAAAGTATAAAACCTGAATTGACCTTCACTGCGAGCAAGCTGAGGAATGATAACCTACCTACTATCAGAAGTTTATCAGAAGTTCGCTCAGTTAATTACATCAAGTACTTCACAGTACAGCTGAACAAGAATAGGTTAAAGAAAGGAAGAGTTTTAAAGAAAGAAAACTACCCAGCCCTCCATAAGAAATGCTAAAAAATTAACTGTCTGAATATATAAACAATGTTTTACTGTCTTTTCTGGGTAACCAAAAGACAGACGTATACACCACAACAAAGTGCTTATGAAACCAATCCAAGAAGATGTCGCTACTGACAATGCTCCCTACCCTGTCTCTGTTTACACCTCAGTGATCAGAAACTCAGGCCTCCGGGTCAGCATTTATCACCTAAACATTTGGCCTACCTGACTCAAGCTCACAGCCACTCCAGATCATCCATAACCTTCTCCAGCACCGCACTTCATGCAGATATATGCTCAGCATCCCCTTTCCACCAGGATACTCCCACCCATCTCAGTCTCAGTCCTTTACCCTGCTGTACACTTGTCATTAGCACTTCTGTCAAGTATCTAGTTCTCCCTTTGTCTACTAAGTATTTCCCACAGAAGAATGTAAATTGATAAAAACTCCAGAAAGGATAAAACATTGATTATTGCTGGGCGGCGCCTGTGGCTCAGTGGGTAGGGCGCCAGCCCCATATACCGAGGGTGGCAGGTTCGAACAAAAACATAGCTGGGCATTGTGGCGGGCACCTGTAGTCCCAGCTACTTGGGAGGCAGAGGTAAGAGAATTGCCTAAGCCCAGGAGTTGGAGGTTCCTGTGAGCTGTAACGCCATAGCACTCTACCAAGGGCAATAAAAGTGAGACTCAGTCTCTGGAAAGAAAAAAAAAAAAAACAATGTTTACTGCTATATCCCCAATGGCCAGCACAATGCGCGCACGCGTGCGCGTGTGTGTATAATAGATGTCAGCTGAATGAATAAATGAAAGGTACATAATATATTTTTATATGCCCTTTTTAAAAATTTGAACATGTCAATTTCTTTGTAGCACATGTAATAAATAAATAGGGACATTCCCATACAGTCACACAAAACAAAACACGATATAATGATACACACCAAAGATTTCTAAGAATTCTGAATTGGGAAAATAAAGCAGGCACTCAAGGGACTCCAATGACAAACAATCACTTCTAAGAAAGTATGTAGGGAAGAGTAATTTGCAAAATTTATAGTACAGCACAAAACCAGCTAGCTTTTCTTTCTACCAGAAAAAATTCCTTTCTTTTGCCTTATCTGAAAAATAACAAAGGAAGAAAACATCAGAATTCTAAATTGAACTTGATTCCTAATTATGATAATAAAAATGCCTTTGAAAAAAAGATATATATCTTAAGCAACTTGTATTCACTAAAGAACACATATATCTTTTGCTTATGCATAAAGCCAATTTGTGCTCCCTTTGTGACTCCCTTTGTGACTTCTCACTTCTTGGAATAAACCTTCTTTGGTATTGTTTTTGAGACAGGGTCTTGCTCTGTCACCGGGGTTAGAGGGCAGTGGCATCATCATAGTTCACAGCAACCTCCTGGGCTCAAGAGATCCTCTTGCCTCAGCCTCCCAAGTAGCTGGGATTACAGGTATAGCCACCACACCACAGCTAATTTTTTTTTCTTTTTTTTTTCTTGCAGGTTTTGGCCGGGGCTGGGTTTGAACCCACCACCTACAGTATATGAGGCTGGTGCCCTACTCCTTTGAGCCACAGGTGCTGCCCCACAGCTAATTTTTCAAGTTGTTTTTTTTTTTTTTTTTTTTTTTTTTTTTATAGAGATGGAATTTTTCTCCTGCTCATGCTGGTCTCAAAATCTTAGAATTAAGGAATGCTCCCACCGCAAAAGACAATAGCTGAAAAATCTTATTTTTCAATTTGTTTTTTTTTTTTTTTTTTTTTTTTTTTTTATAGAGATGGAATTTTGCTCCTGCTCATGCTGGTCTCAAACTCTTAGATTTAAGGAATGCTCCCACCTCAACAGACATGAGCTGAAAACTCTTCTTTGATACTGAATCTTCCAATATCTACTACGCCATCTTTCCTTTTCACTGCCAGTCTTCTACAAACGTGGTCTTTACCTATGGACTTTGCTTCCTTATACTCCATTCCCTCCTAAATTCTCTGTAATGAGGTAACTATCCAGACAGAAGCAATGTACTCCGTTTCTTCCCTGACTGCACTACTGTGTTGAACATGACTGACACGCACCCCAGGCTCCCAATACCCCTCTTTCCCCGGCCTCTGTAACCCAGACCCTCTTGCTCCCAGCTCCCCTTTCTCACCAAGTCTGCGTAGGCATCATGCTCAGTTTTGGGCACAAGAGTCGTGGACTAAAGTGGCTTTGGCTCTGTTACTTCACTTAATAATGCAACACATATTTATTGAGAACTTACTATATGTAACATAGCAGAGTAGGCCCTATGATACAGCAATGAACAAGAAATATCTGGCCACTACGTTCATATACAAGCAAGTACAAAGAAAAATGGTTATGGTGAAGTCACCAGCAAGATATATGAGACTTGGAAACTAAAATAATAAGGTTTTTCTCCCCTTAATTTCTTAGGTGGCAGTGTTTCAACATGAGCAATCTGAGGCAAGAACATACCAGAGGCAAAATAATTTACAAGGAAAAAATATGAACTGGAAGGAAAAAGACATTACTCACTGATGTGAATGCCAGCAGCTCCTCTTCAGTTAATTTATGCACGGGGTTATTCTTTTGGAAATTTATGCTTCAAATTAAAAAAAAAGTACATTATTTCTAAAATACATATTGTACCTAACGTAATTTTTTAAAAAACAAAGCAAGTTGCTATATTTTATATATTTGAGAGCACACATTTAATATGGCATTATATACAAATACAGGCATGACTTTGCTAAAGATAAGTATAAAAGTAATAAAATGCTGACAAAATGTGGTTGGTGAAGTAAATGTCAACATAAGTTATCTGACTAGGAAAAAAAAAGAAACTCAATCTGTGCCACTCAGCAAGGAAAATGAAAAGAATTATTACAGCCTCCACTGCTATTTATTAACTTCATACCAAAAATCATGAAAATATTACTATAACCACAACACAGGGAAAAATAAGAAACTGTTAGAGAGATAGAATAGGAATCCTAAGACCCTGCTGATCCTGGTGTAACAGTTAGAAAACAACTTGGCACTAACATGTGAACTCAGCATTCACACAACCTCACTAACATGTGAACTCAGCATTCACACATCCTCCACTCAATACTTCCATCCTAGGTCGAGAGCCCAGGGAAATTCTTAAACAGGTGAACGAAGAATCAAATACACATATAATCATAGTGATATAGGAAAATAATATAGTGTAATAGGAAAAATCTGGAAACAATCCCAATGTCCAAAAGAAATATGGTAGATTGTGATACATTCACTCAATGGAATGCTATATAGCAAAATATATTTTAGCTACATATAGCAACATGAATCACAGAAACACAGTAATGAGAGAAAATAGGCAAATCACAAAGGACTACATAAGATGTCATGATTATTTTTTTTTTTTTTTTTTTTTTTTTGCAGTTTTGGCCAAGGCCATGCTTGAACCTGCCACCCCTGGTATAAGGGACCAGCACCCTACTCCTTGAGCCACAGGCGTTGCCCCATGTCATGTTTATAAAGCTCAGAAATAAGCAAAATGAAGCAACTGACTTACAGGCATATAAAACATGAGATTAAATGTACTGTTTAAAAGTCAGGAAAACAGGAAACACAGAATCAGGGCAGTGGCTGTGTCTCGAGCAGAGGCAGGAAGATGAGGTGCAGAAGCACACAGGCTGAGCTGACGGTATTTGGGATCGTCTAGTTTTTAAACTGGAAAGTTAGTTCAACAGTGTTCATTTTCCTACCTTACATTTATATATTAGATAAATCCCTTTGTATGTAAATGTTACATATTTACATATATTGAAAAATAAAAATAAAATACCATTCCATACAATATAAATACTTTCCTTTTATTTTCAATACTGTTTAAGGATTTTATAATGAGCATAAAATGTTCATATAACTTTTTTTTTTTTTGCAGTTTCTGGCCGGGGCTGGGTTTGAACCTGCCACCTCCGGCATATGGGGTCAGTGCCCTACTCCTTTGAGCCACAGGCACCACCCCATATAATAATTTTTAAGTGAACCTACTTATACTGTGGGTAATAAGTAATAAATGGGGAAGGAAAGAACTATGAAATAATTTCACTAAAAACACGCAGGACGGCTGGGCGCCCATAACACAGTGGTTATGACACCAGCCATGTGCACCAAGGTGGCAGGTTCATACCTGGCCCAGGCCAGCTAAACAACAATGACAACTGTAACAACAACAACAACAAAAAATAGCCGGGCCTTCTGGCGGGTGCCCATAGTCCCTGCTACTTGGGAGGCTGAAACAAAAGAATCACTTAAGCACAAGAGTTTGAGGTTGTTATGAGCTGTGGCACCACAGCACTCTACGGAGGGCAACATAGTGAGACTCTGTTTCAAAAAATAAAAATAAAAAATATATAAATAAAACACGGAACACACACATATATGCACACACACCTAGACATTTCCAATTTGAATAAAGGAATTATTAACAGGTGGCAAGATGATCTAATTAACCCTCCCTAAGGTCCTTTGAGTTCTAGACACTAAGAATAAGGTAACCATCCAGATATTCCACTGAAACTGTCCCAGACAGAAGCAATGCACTCCTAATTATCAATAAGAATATATAAAAGGCACTCCAAGATAAAAACCTCATCCAAAATGGATCAATACTCATCTCTTACATCAAAATTCCAATCCTAAAAGCATTACACAAAGTATAAAGATAAAGTGAAATGCTAGGCTAATTACAAATAATTATGACATAGTCACTGAGTTGGGTCTCCACTATTTAACATGTTAAATGATTTACTGTCAAAGGCTTACAACATACTCATATATACTGTCCCTCAATATGTGCAGGGAATTAGTTCAGGATCTTCATAGAATGCTTAAATCTCTTACATAAAATGGTGTAGTATTTGCATATAACCTACCATATCCTCCAGTATGCTTTTAATCATCTAAAATACTTAATATAATGTAAATTTTATGTAAACAGTTGCTATACTGTATTGTTTTATTTGTATTTTTTATTGGTATACTATTTTTTATTGGATTTCTTCCCCCAGAATATTTTTGATCCAAATCTGTTGCATCCATGAAAAAGGAACTTGTGAATATGGAAGGCCATAATTGTATTACTACCATGCATACTTGAAAATCTAACTTAATTTAACAGAGAATTACCCTCCCATACTCAGTAGCTTGAATTAGTCACATGTGGCTATGTTTTAAGCAGGGTCCTCAAACTGCGGCCCGCAGGCCACATGAGGTGGTGTGATTGTATTTGTTCCCATTTTGATTTTTTACTTCAAAATAAGATATGTGCAGTGTGCATAGGAATTTGTTCATAGTTTTTTTTTAAACTATAGTCTGGCCCTCCAATGGTCTGAGGGACAGTGAACTGGCCCCCCATTTAAAAAGTTTGAGGACGCCTGTGGGGATTCTTCCCACAGCACTTTATGTAAAAGCAGTCAGGCGTACTGAAGTATAAGACACGTGCTACAGTTCTAGCATTTGATTTTCAGGTAAAACTCAAACTGAAGCAGAAGGTCAGTGAAAAGCAAGAGTCCAGGGAAAGAGCATGAAGCGACCCCCATTGTTGCGTTGATCTACAATCCATAAGAACACACCTTCTCTCAGTCTCCTTTCCAAAGCAAGACAGCCTCCCACAACATCAAGTCAGCCAGCCTCCCACAACGTCCAAGTCAGCCAGCCTCCCACAACGTCCAAGTCAGCCAGCCTACCACAACGTCCAAGTCAGCCAGCCTCCCACAACGTCCAAGTCAGCCAGCCTCCCACAACGTCCAAGTCAGCCAGCCTCCCACAACGTCCAAGTCAGCCAGCCTACCACAAGGTCCAAGTCAGCCAGCCTACCACAAGGTCCAAGTCAGCCAGCCTACCACAACGTGCAAGTCAGCCAGCCTACCACAACGTGCAAGTCAGCCAGCCTACCACAACGTCCAAGTCAGCCAGCCTACCACAACGTGCAAGTCAGCCAGCCTCCCACAACGTACAAGTCAGCTCTTCACGGGGGTTAGCACCATGGGGACCAGATAGAGATCAGACAGTACCAGAAAATCACTGTTAACCCCCACAGTAACTCAATTCATGCAAATCATGAATTCACTGATATTCTAACCCAGAGATTTAGAAACTGTATCGGATGTTCTAAGATTCAGACAATAACCAAGTAGTTTCTACCAAACAATCAAAGAAATCCTGTGAAATCCATTCGTTACTTTTATTATCTGTTCTATATGTTGAAATTCGACCAAAATCTTACTTAGGGGAAAAATAGTATTTTAAGACAAATTTTTTCCTTGGCTTTTAGTCCTCTCTCCATTACAAAATTTAACACAGTAGGAATAAAGTTCACTACACTTGAATGAGAATAGCTGAGGGTTACATTTATTTGGTACAGCTTCCCTGTTGAGTTGACAATTATCAAAACGCCAAAAATAACATTTTTTAAAATATCATGAAGAACCTCCCAGAATTTGAGGTCAATAACACCTGAGCTCAAATCCTAATTGCTACTTTGTAATTCTGAAGAAGTCATTTAGCCATGTGAACACTGTTTTCCCACTTGTATCTGAAAAACAACAATTCCAAGGTTTGTTAGAATATTAACGGGAGTTAATATAAATGTATATGGTACACATATAATGCCTAGCACACAGTACTGCTCATAAATGGTGATATTCATATTATAATATTAACATAAGTATTGTTATAAATTGAACCAGTAATTTTTCTATAGTGAGTGCAAATTCTCTTACTGAAATTAAATAATACAATAAGATCACTTTGTTTTAGAAATAGAACTCTATATATGTGTGATCCCTTTTAAGAAAATAAAAAGGGACACAGAACTGAATTCAATTTTTATATAAATGAAAACCTATTGTTACTATGAGATGAATACTGACGGATTACTTCCGCTGAATTAAAAGACCAAATTTTTTTCAAATATACTTTTCTAAATTGCTTATTACTAATTTAACTGGCATCAATATTGGAACTTTGTAAGAGATTCTATTTTGAGCATTACTAAATCTGTTGATAACAAATGGTATATTTATAAAGTCTATACATATCTCCCTATAAAATATTCAATGCAAACATAAATAAGAACTACTTTACATTGGAGAAACTAGCAAATACCACTTTAATCACGTGATCAGAGTTAACATTACCAGTAGGAAGACAAATCAAAACCATGCTCTACCTCCTAAGATGCAATAAAAATGACAAAATTTCACTTCCCTGATATCCTTGCTAATAAAGCATAAGGTAAAGCTAATCATTAAGAAAAAAAAATCAGGCTTGGCACCTATAGCTCAGCAGCTAGGGCGCCAGCCACATATACCAGAGCTGACGGGTTCAAATCCAGCCTGGGCCTGCCAAAACAACGACAACTACAACCAAAAAATAGCCGGGCGTTGTGGTGGGCACCTGTAGTCCCAGCTACTCGGGAGGCTGAGGCAAGAGAATCACCTAAGCCCGAGAGCTGGAATTGCTGTGAGCTGTGTGACACCATAGCACTCTACCCAGAGTAACAAAGTGAGACTCTGTCACTAAAAAAAAAAAAATCAGACAAAATTAAATTGAGGCAAAGCCTGCAAAATAACTAACTTGTAAATTTCAAGTGCCAAGATCACAAAAGTCAAGCAAAACAGAGGAACTGGTCCAGATTGACAAGGACTGAAGAGACATGACAACTAAATGTGACATACAGAGGATAACAAAAAAGTATACACATTGTAGTAAAGGAAAGACTATGCTAAATTGTAATACTCACTGCATTACCAACACCAAAAGATGAATACAAGTTGCATTGAGCACCTTGCAATTGCAGTCACTCAAATGTGACTTGAGAATTCCAAATTTAATTGTTTTTTCCTTTCTTAAAATGCATATGCATTTTTTTGGCACCCTCTGTAGATGTTCTAGACTAGATCTTTTGCTCTAAAGGAGATTATCAAGATAACTGGCAAAATTTGAAAGAGGTGAGAGAATTAAATGATAGCAAAGTATGAATGTTAATTTTCTGATTTTAATAGCTATATTGTGGCTATGTACAAAAATACTATTACTTGTTGGAAATACTCACTAAAGTATTTAGGGATGACAGGGCATTATGTCAAAAACTTATTCTAAAAAGTATTTTATACTGATTTCCCTGTCCTTAAAACATTTTTGCACATTTGAAATTATTTCAATACAGAAAAACAAATTTAAAAACTATGTCTGCCACACATAAGTTTCTACAGTATTAAAAAAAGTTCTATCCTTAAAAATGTAAATATCAACAATGGTCAAATAGTCATTCTGGCCCATCTTTAATATTTTTTAAGTATCTATTCCTACTTAAGGGTCACTAAAGAAATTTTGCTTATAAAGGAAAGAATGAGCATAGCAACTCATATGAGATTCCTAATATTTAACACTTTAATTGGCTTCCCAAGTATTTCTTCTTAATCCTCATAGGTCCTATAAAATTCACAATTTATCCACAATTCTTGGGAACTCCTTGAATAAAGAGTTCCCCAAACACAAGAGAACCAAAATGCAAGGTGTTCAAATTAACCAAGTCAGCATTAACATACCAGATTCCAAGGATAACAGCAAGCTCTTCAGCACATAGATCAGGCATCTGAAACTGTTCACAATCTGCTAACTTTATCTCATTCAGAACAGTATCATCATTGAGCTCAAGATTCTGGCATAATACAAAAGAAAATATTTAGAACAAAAATTAAAGTTGATTCATTCAACTGAATGGCATGTAAGATGCCTGGGGGGATAAACTTAACCTACCTTTTTGTTTAAGATTATTTAACATCTACAATGATCAGTAGGCTGTATCTTGTGAAACACATATTTGGGGACAGTTTACCATGTAGAAATGGAAGATGCACCGTGCTACCCATATCTCAAGAACGACGATAACAATGATAGGGAACAAGGGCTGTCAGTGATTGAACCCTTCTACAGATAATTTTATCGACATTTTCTTATTCATTCCGACAGTAACCATAGGCAATAGGCATTTCTAGTCCCATTTACAGAAGAGAAAACAAGGAATCAGAGACTTAGAGAAGGCGATGAGAGGTC
Organism: Loris lydekkerianus; assembly: GCA_963574355.1. Classification (NCBI taxonomy): domain Eukaryota; kingdom Metazoa; phylum Chordata; class Mammalia; order Primates; family Lorisidae; genus Loris; species Loris lydekkerianus. Next base: position 10,754 of record CAUYPK010031297.1, read on the forward strand.
ACATTTAATGTATGTGGCAGCATGAGGATGTAAAACCACCTTCCTACTCTAAATTCTAGTCTAAAACATCAGTTCCCCAACTCTGTGTCTCAGTCGTATAAAGTGATCAGTTTTGAACCAGCTTACAAATAACTTGTTACTAATGATAGAAATGCCAAACTGACAAGCTGATTATAAAATTCATACAGAAAGGCAAAGGCCAAAACAACTTGAAAAAGAATAAAATCTGAGGACTTAGGAGTACTTAATTTCAAGAATTACCATAAAGCCAAAGTATAATAGTACTGGCATAAACACAGACGTGTACATGAATGGAAGAGAATACAATCTAAAATTTAAGACCCATGCACATATGGTTGATTGATTTTCAACAAAAGAACCTGGGTGATTCAACGAGTAAAGTCTTTTCAGTAACTGATGGTGGAACAACTAGATAGCCATTTGAAAAAAGGAAAAAATGACCCTCCACCTTCATTTCACACCAATACAAAAGTTAAATCAAAATAGACTGCAGACCTTAATGAAGAAGATAAAAGTGAAAATGCTTATAGAAGTGGCTCAGCACCTGCAGCTCAAGCAGCTAGGGCACCAGCCACATACACTGGAGCTAGTGGGTTTGAATCCAGCCTGGGCCTGCCAAACAACAAAGACAACTATAACCAAAAAAACAATAAATAGCTGGGTGTTTTGGCGGGCGCCTATAGTTCCAGCTACTTGGGAGGCTGAGGCAAGAGAATAGCTTAAGCCCAAGAGTTGAGAATAGCTTACACCCAAGAGTTGGAGGTTGCTGTGATCTGTGATGCCATAGCACTCTACTGAGGGTGACATAGTGAGACTCTGTCTCAAAAAAAAGAAAATACTTATAGAAGAAATCATCGAACAAAATTTTTCCAACCTTGGGGTAAGTAGATAGTCATCAATCAGGACACAAAAAAATGTAAATCATAAGAGAAAAACTTAACAAATGGGACTTCATCAAATTGATAACTTCTGCTCTTTGAAAATATTATTAAGAAAACAAAAAGCCAAACTACAGATTCAAAGAATATACTCACAAACACATCTCTGAAAAGGGACTTGTATTTAGAATAAAGAAAATTCTTAGAACTCAACAATAAAACAAACAACCCAAGTAAAAAAAATGGGGAAAAGATCTACGTGTACACCACAAAAGAAGATACATGGATAGTCAATCAGCATGCATAAAAATCCTTGACAGTAGTTGACAGAGACATACTATTAAAATCAGAAAGAACTATAAGTATATACACAGAATGGCTGCGTTTTAAAAGATTAACAGTATTAAATGTTGGCAAGGATCTAGAATAATTAGAACTTTTATGCATTACTGAGGGAAAGGTAAAAATGGCATAACCACAGAAAATAGTTTTCTACTTTCTTAAAGTAAACACAATTTACCACCTGAGCTATCAATTCCAAGAGAAATGAAAACATATGTCCACACAAAGACATGTTCATAAATGTTCCCAGCAGTTTTATCTGAATAGCCCCAAACTAGTAACAACACAAATGTCTGTCATCAGATAAATAGACTTAAAGCATTATGCTATACCCAACCAACGGAATTCTATCCAGCAATAAAAAGGAACTGCTGCCATATGCAACCATACAGATAAATCTCAAAAACATCATGCTAAAAAACAAGCTAGATACAAACAACTATGTATGATTAATTCACATTAAATTCTAGAAAAGGCAAATGACCGGTATCTATTGTCACAGAAAGCAGAATAATAGTTGTTTAGAGCCAGAAGGGTGGGGTATTAAAACTAAAAAGGCACAGGATGCCTGGGGGTAAGGGCACACTTCTTGACTGTAAGGGTTGGTTGACTATATTTGTTAAATCTCATTGAACTGTACAATTAAAATGCCCCAGCACCTCCCCTTGGCATAATTCTCGGTACAGAATAGAATTTCAGTGTACAGGGTACCCAAGAAAAGTTTGTTTGCAGGTTGTGGAATGAAGAGCAAGCAACACATGGGGCTTAAGGACTGTAAAATAAACCAAAGGACAATAAAAATATAATAATATATAAGTGATCATATTAATAATTCATATTTATTGAATTTTAGAAGGAAAATGCCATTTAAATCTACATAAGGGTTTTTAAAAAAGGCTTAAACACCAGGTTCTGCCCCAGCCACCCTTACTCAAGCTCAAAAAAGGACAAAATGAATTCTGTCCCTACCCCATTCAGTGTTTCTACAGTACTCACTTACTAAAACAAATTCAGATACTCATTGAATTAAATAACTTATAATCTTGCTTACTTTGGTTAAATGTTCCAGAGGAGTGGGAGCCGGACTTAATTCACAACTTGAAAGGACAGCCCCTTCTCTTCTTACAGTTAGAATCAGCTGTGCCACATAATGTTCCTGGAATCGTGTCCTTTTTCCCAAAGCACCTAAAAAAACAATAAAATTATATCTATCAATTTGTCTACCAGATCTACTGTACAATCATGAAGAGTAATATTTTCAGGGCACTTTAAAAGTGTATACGGTGTTTTACCCATTTTACATAAGAAAAGGCCCAGCTTCAGGTTTTAAATGACTTACAAAATTATAAAGTCAATAAGCTATGGTGCCAAGACTTAGATCCAAAACTTTTGCCACTAGATTCTACATACTTATTTTTGCATCAAAATACCACCCTCCTCAAAAGCGAGTAACTCTTTGTTATAGGTAGAACTATTATTATCTCTACATATACAACAGATGAGAAAACAGAGGTTCTGGGGTACTATCACTGGCTTAAGATCATAGGGCTTCTCAGCATCAGAGCCAGAGCTTAAATCCGGGGTTGTCAGGTCCTAAATCTTAGACTGTTAAACTATTTGGCTTGCAAAACCAATATTTTTTCATTATGTCTCTGAAATAACGTGCTGCAGAATAGCTGTTTTCAAATCACTTTAGAGAAGCAAAAATTCTAATATCTATTCTCTGGAAAGCATCAGATTATAAAGATCCTTGATTACAAAGACTAGTCTAAAAATTCTGGATTTTATCCTGAGATGAGTCTGGTTCTAAGTCATACATCAACCTTTTAAACATGTTATGCTAAAGACTGCCACTGAAATGGTATAGCACAGATCACTTTTTAAAAGTAAGGCCATAGCTCAGTGGTAAAAAATAATAACCTGATTCTCATATTTGTGAGCACCATGTTTGTATTTTTAAATTCCTTACCTTTAACTTGGAAAATAAAATAAGAACTAAGTGGTAAATTCAGTTAAAGCAGAATATACAGAGTACTGTCCTATTAATTTTTTTTAAATAGTCCCAAAATGTCTGCTAGGACCAAAATATTTTAAAACATAATCTGAAACTAACCTCACATGTTATATTACATATAATAACATCATTAAATACAGATAAGACTCTAACTTATACATGGCCATTCTTCTAAAAGCTATAAGCTAGATATTAAAAAATTTCCCCACACAATGTAATAAAAGGTGCCTAAGATCTCAGACAAGTCCATAAAGTCATCTATAACTCATAATGTATCTAATTGTATTGATTGGACTAGATCAAAAGAAACACAAAAATCTGGCAGCTAAGCACAGCCCTTAGAGATAACTGTTGCCTCCAGAAAACAAATAGGATCAATCATTTCAACATTCACAGACACCCTAGATTGCTCAGCCAGGTTCAAAAGGTATAAATGGTGTGATCATTTTATGATGTCTAACTTTCGTAAATTTATTGAATACTGAATGCCAATTATATTGTGAGATACTACAGACAAAGCAATTCATAAAAAAAGTTTCTTATTTGATATTCAGAAGAAACAGAGGTTTTAGGAGAAATTCTGAAAATTATTCCTTCATTCAACAAATATTAAATATTGAGTACTTACTATATGCCATTCAATGCCACTAAGGCATTGAAGAAAAACATCAAGTAAACAAAACAGTCAAAACATTCAGCTCATAAGAAAGACAAAAAAATGTAGAATGGAAGTAATAGTGGGTCCTTATAACAAAGGGCAATTCAGAGAGGCCAGACTAAGCTGGGGAATCTAGAGAGGGCTTTGGAGGCCCACACCCAGAACCAAATGGTCAAAACTTCATTTGTAGGCCAGAAGAGGTGGCTAACACCTATAATCCTAGTACTGTGAGAGGCCAGGGCAGGAGGATTGCTTGAGCTCTGGAGTTTGAAACCAGCCTGAGCAAGAACGAGACCCCATCTCTACTAAAAATAGAAAAACTAGCCAGGCATGATGGTGGGGGCCTGTAGTCCCACTACTTGGAAGGCTGAGGCAAGAGAATCATTTAAGCCTAAGAGTCTTACATTTTTGTGAGCTATGACGCCACAGCACTCTACTGAAGGCCACAAAGTAAGACTTTTTCTCAAAAAAACAAACAAAAATACCACAACAAAAAAAAATCCTTCATTCATGTACAGCCTGGCTACTGTCTATTACTAACCTGTATCTAACTATATTAGAACAATAAGTGGGAATCTCTAAGAATAAAGAAAATATATAATTTCAAATTTGTTCTAAAACTATGAATTTTTAAAGAAAATTGTTAAAAACCCATTTTAACAAAGAAAGGGAAATAGACAAATACTAGCATACAATACAAACTGCCAATGTAGAGATATGAGTTTTATTATAAAAATAAAATTATCCAGGGCAGCGCCTGTGGCTCAAAGGAGTAGGGCGCTGGCCCCATATGCCGGAGGTGGAAGGTTCAAACCCAGCCAAAAACAGCAAAAAAAAAAAAAATAATAAAATAAAATTATCCACAAAAAAGGTAAAAAGTCTTACCTGTTAAATCAATTTGTAATTTGCCAATGTCTTTAGCGATACTGAAGTGATTTTTTGCTTTTTGATACTCATAATAATATAAAAATATATATGCACATTCCAGATGAAATTGAATGGCCAAATATCGACCCGAATCACCTACAAACAGGTGTTTTAGTTTCATCACTGCAAGACAAAAGAGGAAACATTTTAAAACTATGATGAGAATAAAAACATATCAGTGTTGAGTCCATAATATGTCAAGCGTGTATTACATAGTTCTCTACCCTTCAAGAATTTTCAATGTAGAAAATCAGGAATACAAAGATAATAATATTTACCAGCCTGCATTCTCTAAGCACTTACATGCTCCAAAGATGCAGCTAAGGGCATTACAGACATCACCCCCTTTATTCCGCACAATCCTGGGAGCTATGATTCATTACCTTGCTCTTTCTTAGAGTGCTTGTCTAATTAACACTATAAAAGACGGCAACATAAGGTGCTAAAATAAAATACCAAATGAATCCATAAGAGTTAAACACGTTAATATGCGAAACATGCACATTTAAGAAACTGTTTAAACTGAATATTAAACTGAAGATAAAGAAAAAAAAACAGCTAAACAATACAGAAAATCTGATGAAGAGGAAAGCAGTTTATACTTTCCTTCATAAAGAATGCAGAATTTCCCTCGAAAGAAAAGGAGAAATAGATATACACCCACATAAACCTAAGACAATGTAAGTATGAAATACAAAATGAATGGCAGTCAGATTCTAATTATGTCTCTAAATCTCAGGAAAGAAAAGATGGGAGGATAATAACCTAGAACCAGTATCTGAAATAAAATTATCAAAATTAATTATAAAGAATAAAGGAGCTAGTTGACAAACACCAAGTTACAACAGCATCTAACAGGTCACCTCATCCAAGTAATCTTCTCAAATAGAATTCCCTCCTCCAGTATCCCTAAAAAACTATCCCGTATAAAAGTTTCCAATAATGGGTTTGTCAGCATTTCACAAAGCAGTCAACAACAATGAATGAATAATGAATGGATGGAAAATGTACTTCCAAAGTCCAAATACTAAAGAGAATTTTTCCATCATTCCAGATGAAAGAGAAGTTATATTTACTGAATGTCTACTCTGTCTAACATTTTATTGGTGAAAAAGTGATGCTAAAAAGGCCTAATCTACTTTCTTACCCAGTAACCTGGCAAAAACACCTATCAGCAAGAAATAGAGACCCTTTGGCCTTAATGGGACTAAAATTTAAATAGGTCTAAAAAACAAAGCTAGTATTTTTTTTTAGTCTATCAAGAAAATTCTCTGAACTTGGGTGGTGCCTGTGGCTCAACGAAGTAGGGTGCTGACTCCGTATGCCGGAGGTGGCAGGTTCAAATCAAGCCCTGGCCAAAAAGTGCAAAAAAAAAAAAAAAATCTCTGAACTTGAAGAGAACAAGTCAAGATGTACGTGTCTCACCTCAAACATCCTCACATGAACTTCTCCCTGTGCCGTCCTCCAGTAGGTTTCATCCATGTGAACCAAACTCAAGAAAAGCTGGATCTGATGATACCCAATACTCTTGGTAAGGGTAAGTGCTTCTTTTTTTTTAAACTTTCTTTTCCTTTTTTCTGCCCATCATTCCTGAGTGTCTAGTCATTGCTCTTAGAAATATAATAACCTGACCCACAGCCACCATGAACAGGAAAGGTCAATATCCAACACAGCCAACCTACCCTGCACAGCCTCCTGGGAATCCAGTATACCCTCAGACCTTGCATCTTCCTCAAGCTCCACCCTATAACGATGCTCCACCTGCCTCCTCAGAGCTCTATCGTCTAAGCTTTGTGCACCAGGGGGCTGCGACAGTCCCCACCATGTCAGCTGCATTTCCTGGCACCTCTCTGTATCTTCCCATGGCTCAGTCTGTGGCTGTTGGACCTTTAGGTTCCACAATCCCTAAGGCTTATGATCCAGTTGATCCCCTCTATCCACTTGGTTCAACTATGCTGGTGGAAGGTGGGTATGATGCAGGCACCAAATTTGGAGCTGGGGCTACTGCTGGCAACATTCCTCCTCCACCTCCTGGATGCCCTCCCAATGCTGCTCAGCTTGCAGTCATGCAGGGAGCCAACGTCCTCATAACTCAGAGGAAGGGGAACTTCATCATGGGTGGCTCAGATGGTGGCTACACCATCTGGTGAGGAATCAAGGCCACCTCTGTGCCGGGAAAGACATCAATACCTTCAGCACTTCTCACAATATAATTGCTTTAGTCATATTAACCTGAAGTTGCAGCTTAGACACTTGTTGTTGGGGTGTCTTGCTGGTGCCCAAACTTTCAGGTATTTTTCAAATTTAATAAGGAACCATGTGGTAGCAGTACCTCTCTGAAGCATTTTGAGGTAGGGGAGGTATCCATTCATAAAATGAATGTGGGTAAAGCAGCCCTAAGGATCTTCCTTTAATTCTCTGGAGTAATACTGTACCATACTGGTTTTTTGCTTTTAGTAATAAAACATCAAATTAGGTTTGGAGGGAACTTTGATTTTCCTAAAAATTAAACTTGCCAAATTACTCTGATTGGTCTTTAATCTCCTTTAAGTCTTTATGGTTTATATTACTTGTTATAAATGAAGCTCATTAGTCATCTGACTTCTCCTTTCCATCCTTTGCCCCTCGTCCCACCTCCAACCCAAGTCTTCCATTTATTTCCTTTACCGATCTCCATCGAATCAATGGTGCAGGACAGAAAGCCAGTCAGACTAATTTCCTTCTCTCCTTGCACTTCTCCCCACTTGTCATCTTTTAACTAGTCTTTGACAAGGATCCTCTGAGTCCCCCTCTTTACCCCAAGATCCCATTACTTCCTCTTTTTTATCTCCTCGGGCAAAAGTGGAGGGTGCCTTTTAGGCCCTTCTGGTAGGTTGTCTCTGCATATAGGAACCTAACCCAAATTTGCTTTGGTGCCAGGAAAACCGACCTTTGTTTGAACAAAGTATATCATACAAACTGTACTATAAACAATAGTTTGTTTAACATATGAAGGGCAAGGAGGAAGGTGCATTTCAAAAGCCTGATTGATGACTTTAGAGCCAAATTAAGGGGAGTTTTCAGATCAAAACTTGGTTATCATTTTTTTTTTGTCACAATGTCTAATGCAGCCACTTGTGGCTCCCAAGAATTCCTAATAATAGAGTCATATTGTGAGTGCTTCACTACAAAGTGACTTGAGTCCAGTGTAATCTCATTAGTGTTAAGAATATTTCAGGGATCCTTAATATTTTGATTTTTTGTTTTCTGAAATTGGATTTTATTTTATTTTATCTTATAATTTCAGTTCATCTAAATTTTGTGTTCTGTATATGTGATGTTTGACTGTACCATTGACTGTTATGGAAGTTCAGCCGTTGTATGTCTCTCTCTACACTGTGGTGCACTTAACTTGTGGATTTTTTACACTAAAAATATAGAATAAAGACTATTTTGAAGATTTGAATAAAGTGATGAAGTTGCATTAAGAAAAAAAGAAGAAATATAGTAACCTTCTGTAAACATAGCACAATTCAGGAGTGACATAATTTGACCTGGTTGTCAATAGTAAACCTCCCTAAAACTTCTGGATGCAAAAATCATGGAATGTTAAAGGTTGGCCAAGGTTTTTAAAAATTCTCTCCCAAATGTCACAGAAAGGTCATAGGTCTAGGGAAGACTATCACATTTAAAGTGTCCTAATACCACATAAATAAGTCATATATAGGTCCAAAGTTGGTTGTATACTGGGTGCAGTGTCTCATGGCTATAATACAAGCAGTTGGGGAGTCTGAGAGAGGTAGACTGCTTGAGCTCAGGAGTTCGAGACCAACCTGAGCTAAAGCGAGACCTCATCTCTACTAAAAATAGAAAATCTACCCAGGCGTGGTGGGTGGGAGGCCTATAGTCCCACCTACTTAGGAGGCTGAAGCAAGAGGATAATCCCTTAAGCCCAAGAATTTCAGGTTGCTTTGAACTATGGTGCCACAGCACTCTACTGAGGATGACAGAGTGAAACTCTGTCTCAAAAAATAAATAAATAAAAATAGGGTTGCTTGTATATATCTATTTTCCTTTCCTACCAATCTCTAGTATGTATGTACATGTGTATTATCAGCATAAACCGGCAATGGTCTGGTACTTCTGTGCTCTCTCTGTATATCTTATGTGTTTCAGATCGAATATTAGAAAACATAGGAAAACAGATTTTTTTTTTTTTTTCTTTTTTTTGAGACAGAGTCTCACTCTGTCGCCCTCAGTACAGTGCCATGGCGTCACAGCTCACAGCAACCTCCAACTTCGATTCTCTTGCCTCAGCCTCCCAAGCTGGGACTACAGGCACCTGCCACAGCGCCTGGCTATTTTTTATTATAGTTTGGCTGGGGCCAGTTTCGAACCTGCCACCTTCAGTGTATGGGGCCAGTGCCCTACCCACTGAGCCACAGGCGCCGCCCATATATGAAATATTTAATAGGTTTTAAGAAACGAAAAGCTAGAAAATATGAACAAGCAATAGGACATTATAGAAATCAAGCAGACAAACAAGAAAGGGAGCCCAAAAAAGTCTAGAAATTCTTTCTTCAATTAAAATTAAAAACTAAATTGACAGTGCTCGCTTCAGCAGCACATATACTAAAACTGGAACAATACAGAGATTAGCATGGCTCCTGCGCATGATGACATGCAAATTCGTGAAGCATTCCATATTTTTAAAAATCACATTATAACAAAGATATTTGTAACAGAATGTTTACTGCAGCCCAATTCATAATTGCTAAGTCATGGAAGAAGCCCAAGTGCCCATCAACCCACGAACAGTTTAATAAATTGTGGTACATGTACACCATGGAATATTATGCAGCCTTAAAAAAAAGATGGAGATTTTACCTCTTTAATGTTTAAAGATGAAGCCAGAACATATTCTTCTTAGCAAAGTATCTCAAGAATGGAAGAAAAAGTATCCAATGTACTCAGCCCTACTATGAAACATTATAGCCCAAGAATATGGGGAAAGGGAGGGGAGGGAGAGGGAGGATCAGTGGAGGGAAGATAACTGGTGGGACCACACCTATGGTGCATCTTACAAGAGTACATGTGAAACTTACTAAATGTAGAATATAAACACCTTAACACAATAACTAAGAAAATGCCAGGGAGATGGAGCATGATGGCGGACAGGACGGACGTGTAGCCCACCTCTCCCGAGACATCTAACCGTGCTGCAAATACAAACCCACAGGAGTAAAGACAGGGCCTGAGGCACAGGTTCTGGAAACTCAAGTCAGCCTCTCCACTGCAGAGGCATTCAGCAGGGGCTCTGCAGAGTCAGAAACAAACTCCCACAGGGTAGTTCTGTTCGGCCAGTAACATAAATTAAGAGTGGGGCTGGAACTGAGTGAACACTCTCAGACTCTATCAAGTGCCTGAGGTTGACAGGCCTCACCACCCCCTAATGCATAGAGGCCATGGCTTGGATGAGCAGATACAGATTTCCCTGGGATTTAGGCAGATGCAAACCTCTGGAGTATCTGCTCACTGCAGACAAGTGACTGGGTCACAGCCTTGTGGGGCCAGCAGAGACTGGATGCGACAGAGCTGCAAGGTGGGGAAGGAGGCATCAACCTTCTCAGACTGATCTATTTGCTGGGTGGCTCTTCCGGATTCCAGGAAGCACAAGAGCAAGCCATATTAGAGCAGTCACCAGACCCCTGTGATCCAGTTCCCAGAGACCTCTTAAACTCTCCAACCAGAGAGAGGCGCTGACTGAGACAATTGATTTGGACCTTTTGAACTGAGCCAATCGCCTGAGGACTGTTCAGGTGATTCCCTGGGTGTGTGGCTATAGGAAGGTTTGATTCTCCTTTTCCAATTGTTGCCTGTGGTGGATGGGGAGACTTAATTGCTGGTATTTCTCCACAGCTGAGACTTCAACTCAGAGTAACTGTTTCACGAGGGTCGAACAGAAAACAGCTGAAAACAAGACAGAACCACTTAGCCCCAACACACCAAACAATGCCACATTATCTCAGGCAACAGTACTGTACGGGTCCTCAACAAAACTCCAGGAAAAAAAAAGAAATCAAAGGGAGTAAAATAATCATGGGGCGGAATCAGCGGAAAAAATCCGGTAACATGAATAACTAGAATAGATCAACCCCCCCAAGGAAAGATATGGTAGAGGTAATTGAAGATCCCATTCACAAACAACTGGCTGAGATGTCAGAAATCGAATTCAGAATTTGGATGGCAAACAAGATTAATAAAATGGAATTAGGAATTCAAGCAGAAATTCAAAAGTTATCTCAAGAATTTAATGAAATTAAAGACAAAACCACCAAAGACTTAGACACACTGAAGCAAGAATTTGCAGCCCTCAAAGATCTGAAAAAATACAGTAGAATCCTTCAGCAACAGAGTGGAGCAGAGGAAAGGATCTCTGACATTGAAGACAAAGCCTTTG
>CAUYPK010031298.1:0-11582 GCA_963574355.1 Loris lydekkerianus
GGGGCGGCTGCTGGGGGGCGGGGGGGGGGGGGGGGGGGGGGGGGGGGCCCGGGGGCCGCCGCCCGGCGGGGGGGGGGGCGGCCAGGAGGGAAAGAAACGAAAGAAAAGCTTTCTGAAATGCATCAGAGTCTTTTAATATTATCAGTTCCCACTTAAATGATAAGTAAGTCCAGGAGGCTGGCCAGAGATGTCCTACCGTCATCTTCACGACTGGCTTTTTTAAATTTGAACACTCATCTGTAAATACTTTTGAAAATGGTCTGGACATACATGAATACAACTTAAGTTATTATTTTTTTTCTTTATTTTCATCAGATTATTTCTCTCATTTAATCAACAAACATTTATTGAGAGGCTACTTTGTGCCAAGCCCTGAGAATACAGGAATCAATGAGGCATGGTCCTTCCTTCTACAAGGGAGACCAGAGACACTACCATTTCAAGTCGTCAAATACCCTCTGCGGAAACAGAAAGCAGACTGAGGGGCTAAACCTACTGGAACACTCACTTGCTCTGTCACTTTCTTTACTTTTGCATCAGTTCTAATGCAGCGACTGCTTTGGATTGTAGGTAATCCCTGCACAAAAGATAGATGGTTTAATCTACATTTTGCTTCTACCCACCCCAAATCCAACCACTCCATGGATGCCACTCTTCCTGAGGACTCCAAAGGCCCCCTGGTTTCTGAATCCATTGAGCATTTCTCACTCTTTTCCTGAGTTAAGTCTTCTGCAACACGTCACACTGTCACTCGCTCCCTGGAGGGTGCTCTTGTCCTCTCTGGCACAGCACTCACCACTGAGTCTGGGAGAGCTCGGTCCTCTACCCTCTCTCCTCTCTTCTTACATTTTCCCCGTTATATGATTGACCCACCCCTGCACCTGCCTCCTTACCCACATACACTCCAGCTGAGATACTGCTCCCAAACTCGGGACTAGTGTCGCCAACTGCCTTAGGACATTTAATTTGGATGTGCCTCTGGTTTCTGCCATTCAGCATATTCAAAACTGAGCTCTCCATCCTGCTCCTCCTCAGCCCACCCCACTGTCCATCCTTCATTTCAGGAAGCTGCACCATCATCTGGTTCTCAGCTACCTGAGCCAGAAGACACTGTGCCGTCCCCCTCCCTTGCCCTCCTCATCTACCTGGGTACAGAGTATGATCAAACCCGCTCCCCGGTGTTGCTCAGATCCATCCTCCTGGCTTCACGTTCACTCCCACTCCTGAAACCCAGGCTGCAGGGTGACAGACGCACTCTTGGAACTGCTCATTTCAGCTCACCTTGACACTGCAGCCAGGACAAACTTTCTAAGCTGTCAACTTGATTGAGGCTGTCCTAGGCTAGCTTCTCTCAGGAAAAAAGACCTTATTGAACAGAAACCTGAACCGTCACAGGTCTTTCAACTTTCTCCTTTCTGAAGAAACTTAGCTCAGCCTTTGATGAACACCCCAGGCTGGCGGGGCCCAAGTTGGAGCTGTCAGCCTGCATGGCCTTAAAGCCTCACACGACAACGTCTGTTTTGAGTCATTCCTCTACTTCCAGAATTGGTTGAAACACCACATGATGGAACACGAAATCTGACTTCCCGGGTAGCCCCTAAGTGCTGGATGCCACCACCCACAAGTGTGGAGATGCCAACTCCCCAGGGATGCTCCTTGGATAGTGGGAGGTAGAATGGCTCTGGGCAGACTAACTTCCCCTTCTCTCTACTTTCACAGACTACTGCGAGACAGTTTCCTCCTACAGCCTTTCAGAGAAGTCACCTGCTGAGTTAACTGCTGTGCCTCTTTTGTCTCTTGAAACATGATGACCACCCCAGAGATGTATTACAGTTTCCTCACAATGCATTGCTTCTTTATTTGTCCTACTTCCATTTTTTTTCTTTTTTTCTGAGACAGAGTCTTACTCTGACACCTGAGCTAGAGTGCAGTGGCATCATCATAGCTCACAGCAACTTCAAACCCCTGGGCTCAAGCGATCCTCCTGCTTTGGCCTCCCAAGTAGCTAGGACTATAGGAACGCACCATACATCCTGCCAATTTTTCTGTTATTTTTTGTTTGTTTGTTTGTTTGTTTTTAGATAAGGTCTCATTCTTGCATAGGCTAGTCTTGAACTCCTGACCTCAAGCTTATCCTGCATCTGCCTCCCAAAGTGCTGGGGTTATAGAAATGAGCGCTGGCCTGTCTTACTCTTCTTCCCACTTACCCTTTAAACGCTGGACTTGTGTCTCCCAATTGGTCAGCCCTTCCATTCTTATCTCAGGCTCCACTTTCTAGAGGACCTGGGTTTACACAAGAAGCACACGTCTGGGCCACGCCTGCCTCACTAGCCTCATCTCCCTCTCCACCTGTCAGAGCGCCTTCCTAGCTGCCACCCTCTGCAGTGTGTAAACATGCTGTGTATTCTTGCTTCCCTCCTTCAGGCCTCTGGGCATGCCTTTCATCTCTCTCCTTAGGGAAGGAGAGTGCTCATTTAAGAAGCATCCTTTTCTGCAACTGTTGCACCAATCTGGTTCAGGACCATAATGAGGTGCTCTGTGGTGCACTGTGCTTTCCCTGGTGAAAGTGCTCATCTCTTGACACGTTTTCTTACTTGTCTTTCCCACTAGGCAAGAGGTTGTTCAGTGCTGTACCTCTAACACCTGGTTCAGTGCCTGATACGCAGGGCCCAATAGAGATTTAATGAACAAGTGAATAAATGAATGCATGTTTTTAAAAGGAGACAATTCCTGGAAAAAGCATATACCAGCAAGAAAAGTATGCTAGTGCTCAATTATTTTCTATGAAAGATTTAATATGTTTTTAAAAACACAAAGCATATTACATTCTGGATTTTTCTCATTATGAATCTTCATGGATTGAATACTATATAGTTTAATGGTTAGGTTTAATGCCTAGGTATAACTCCAGTTTCAAAACCAAACTGCCTATGTGTGTAACCTTGACCTACACCTGGTTTCCTCATCTGAAAAATGAAGTAAACAATCTCATAGGGCTGTTGAGAATAGTAACTAAGGAATGCAACTTGGCACACGGGTTGACACAGGGAAGAATAAACAGTAGGTATCATCACGTCATTATTTAAGGAGGCACTTTTAGTGTCACCTCCTAAATAATTTTAAAGTCCACTAGGTAGGATATTTCTGGGTGCAAGGGATGGAAAATCCCATCCCAAATGATGTAAAGAAAGAGGATATGTATTATCTTACATAACCAGAAGTAATAAAACCATCAATCGCTCAAAGATGGCATCAGACACCTGCCTCTCACCATCTCTCTCCTCCATCCTTTTCATCAAGGTTTAAGCCTAATTCCAGAATGTCTCATGACTGCAAGATGGTTGTCAGTGGCAACAGAAGCTACATGCTGCTTTGTTCTCAACTACCTGGTGAAAAAGGGAGAAAACACCCTCCTGGGCCTGATCCCCAGCGTAAGATGTAAATCTTTCCTTGAGTCTGATTGGACCAACCTCAGTTAGAGGATCAATGAGTCACTGGGGGGCGGGGGGGCAATTGGCTCAGTCTCCTTAGGATTTACTCCTAAAGCCCAATCTTGTGTCACATCCCCCTGAGTCATGGGACATGTGGCATGGTGAATATTTGACTAGAGTCTGAGTTCTGTTAGGAAGAAAAACAGGATGAGTGGAGACTGACTGGGTAACCAATTATGTACACCACATGTACAACAGCTATCAGAAAATACAGAAAAAAAAAAAAAAGTGCTTCTACACTATTAATCTAGAAGATAAATTCTAATGCATTGCATTGTGGTTAGAAACCATGCTAGGAGATGAAAAAATGAAATTACATACTCATAAGTATATTTTATATATTTATAGTTAATATTTATCAAGCAATTGCTTTATGCCAGACACTATGCTAAGTCCTTTACATCCATTATTTCCTTCAACCTTCACAAATACCCTCATTCATTTAACTGGCAAACACTTATTAAGCACCTGTCATAGTTCAGGCACTGTCTGGTCACTGGGAATACAGCAATGGCCAAAAAAGGCCCAGAGCCCTTGCCCTCATGGAAACTATATTCAACAGTTAGAAAGCTGTGGCTGAGGGAGAATGAGTGAGTTGTCCAAAATTACAGACCTTGAATGTGGCAGAGCTGAGATTTGAACTTGGGGAGTTTGACTGCAAAGCCAGCAGTGAGCTATGACAGGAAAATGTTCACTTGGCTCCTAGGAAATAACACGAATGTGAGGTAAGAGAGTAACTGAAATTCAGTCACATACTCAGCCATTCACTAGCTTCCATCTTTCAAGCTTCTGCTTTTCAGGGGAGGGCTCTCTGTGGCCTGGCACCATGTAGTCACCTGCCATGTAGTCACTGCTTGAGAGCTCCAGCACAGTGAGCAAGCCAGGGGGAGCGTCCACTCACACCAGGGTGTGCTGAGCAAACTGCATGAACACTGAGGCCCCTGCAGAGATTTGCACAGAAGATATGAGCTCCCAGAACAACGTAATCCTTCCTTCTTCCCAGACCTCCAGCTATCACTTATAGGAACTTAAGTTAACATTACCTATGGCTTTGCTTCTGTGACACCACCCTGGCCAGCCTACTTAGCAAAAAGAAGGTTTTGCAGCATGTAGTAGGGTGACACTTTCACTTCTGAGAAGGAATCTAAGCTAATTAAAAAATGATACACCTTGAAAATGCCTAGTCTGACTTTTATTACAATAACTTCAAATAGATGTAAAGATTTATTATGCAACTTTGATCGGGTTATTTTGAATTTGAGTTCCTAGTTACACTCAAACCTAAAATGAGAATTAGTTACTAATTGTTACTAAATCATGTGAATTTGATTAAATCAAAGGTGTCTTTCCAATAGAACTGTTTGTTCGAGTTTAATATTATATATATTTTTAACCAATTTTAAAGAAGTTTTCAAGGACCTACTATGTACCAGGCACATACTAGACACTGGGTGAATAAAAAACACCTGGTCTGAGGACTCTCCACACTTCTTTCCAAAGAGGGTGACCTCTACACTGCAGTCTCACCAGCAGTGAAAGAGCATTCCCTTCTCTCCTCACCTACAGCAGCTTTGGGACCTTGCGATAGGGGCCATTCTCAGCGGGGTACAGCAGTATCTCAGAGTGGCTTTGATTTGCATTTCTCTGATGATTAGGGACAATAAGCATTTTTTCATGTGTTTGTTGGCCGTATGTCTGTCCTCATGAGAAAAGTTTTTGTTCATATCTCTTGCCTAGTTTTTAATGGAGGCGATTTGCTCTTTCTTGTTGATTTTCTTAAGTTCTTTATAGAACAAAGAACAAAGGGCTGTTAGTCCTTTACCAGATTCCTATTATGCAAATATCTTTTCCCGTTTTGACAGTTGTCTCTTTGCTTTGTTGATTATGTCCTTAGTAGAGCAGCAACTCTTTAACTTGATTAGGTCCTATTGATTTATTTTAGTTGTTGCTGTGATTGCCAGTGGGCTTTTCTTCGTGAATTCTTTCCATAGGATGATAAAATCAGGAGTTTTCCCAATACTTTATTGTAGGGTTTTTATAGTTTCATTTCTTGGATTTAAATTTTTTTTTAAGTAATAATCTCTTTTTAATGTTTCATCCTTAAATATGAACAAGTTCCATTTATAATGATCATTTAGAAATGAATCTCTAAAAAACCCTCAAAACCAGTAGATCAGCACACATTTTAAATTATTAAAATAGAACAATACTTGACAGAAGCCAGCCCCAGGATATCTGTGTTATTACCACGCTACCCACATACATTTTAATCCTAAAGCTAAGACACGGTTTACTCAAATATCTAAGGCTTGAGTTTCCTCTGTGCAGTGGGAAACAGACCCCCCAGACCTTAGGAAACAACTTGCCCTTGTAAAACATAAAGGCAACTTTGGGTTTTTATATTATACAAACTAGGCATAACTGTATCTCAGAATTGTTAAGGAGAAAAATAATGTACCAATTCTTGTTAAAATTCAAAAACTAGATTTCAAAATAACATAGAAATCTCACACTGAAACAATACTAACACAGAAAATATATATATTAATTATGAACATACACAATCATAGAGACTCTAAAACGGGTGGTTTGGACCATGCAAAATGTCACAAACACCTGAATATAAGGCACAGGCTCAAATCCAGGTGCTTCCTTTATTCTGAGCAAGGAAGTGGCGTAAGCGACTCATGGAGTGTGCTCGGCACACAAGCTCTTCCCCACACCTTTCTCCACCACAAGGTGTAATTTTGGGAGGAGAAAGTGTCTTGTCTGGGTAGCTGTTATCTACTATGACACCTTCATACAAAGCAAGTGTGGCGACATCACATCCAAAATGGGAATCTGAGGAGCTGTGCGTGGGGAGATGAAATTTTCACATGTGTTTGAGATGAAAACTTCGCTCACACAGTGCAAGGTACTGGACTGCGAGTCTTGATCAACTAAGAAAAAATACAGGGGACCTGTTCACATTTCCAAGTTGCTCCCATGCAAAAATCAGTTTTAGCTCCTTTCATTAAACAACATTCTGATCAAATAATCTTGTACAGGAAAGATAATTTAGCCTCAAGTCTACCATACAAAACTTAAGAGAAAATGATTTATTTTCCATCAGTTAAATCATGTTCAGGACTTTCACAAGGCCTATGTCAGTTCCCAGGGAGCACCGCTATGTTGTCTGTGTCAGAAACTTCACCTACTGTTTCCGGGCATAGAAATGGTCAGCCGGACGGTTGTACACCGTCCACGCTTGGTCTCCCACAAACAGCTGCATGGCCTTCACGTGGTTCTGCTCGTCCACCATGAAGCGGTGACAGATCCCTGTGGACAGCGTTATCATGTCCCCTTTCTCCATGTGGATCCGGATCCATTTGTCCTCTGCGTCTCTACATCGAAGTACCCGCTGCCATCCAGGATGTAGTGGATCTCATCGTCCAAGTGTAAGTGCTCCTCGTAAAACATCTTAATCTTTTCTTCATAGTTTGGCAGTTTATCTTTGGTTATGGTTATTATGTCCATCCAGGAGTAGTTCGTCTCTCTGTGAATCTTTTCTAATTCTGGATCATTCTCATATTTGTCAGCATCCAGCTTCCAGTAGAGCACCCCAAGCCGGCACAGTGGCTCCAGGCCCACCAGGCGGCCGGGTTTGAGATGATGGGGCCTCCTGGGATTGTCAGGGCTCTCGTCCATGTACCAAGCCTGCACCATGGCCACTGTAGTCACTTAAAATTTTTTTCTTTAAATTTTTTATCCATTGTGAGTTAATTTTTTTTTAAGTGATGAGAGTAGAACTCCCATTTGATCCTGCAATCCTGTTACTAGGTATCTGCCCCAAACAAGAAAAGACAATTTACCACAAAGACATTTGCATTCTGATGTTTATAGCAGCACTATTCACAATAGCAAAGATGTAGAAACAATATAAGTACCCTTCAATACATACATGGATTAATAAATTATGGTCTATGTATACCAAGGAATACTATTCAGCTATTTAAAAAATGGAGATTTAGAGAGGCAGAGCATGATGGCAGACAGGACAGACGTGTAGCCCACCTCTCCCAAGCCATCAGTTGTTTTTATGTTGCTATTGTCACGGGTGTTGTCTGTATGTCTGTTTCTGTCTGTTTCTGGTAGCCTTTGTATCTGTTTATTTGTTCATTTGCTCTCAACGAGCTTGGTGTTACAACCTGCAACTCTGAGCTCCCAGCACTCCCCTCAACTCTCACTCTGTGGTCTGGAGGCCTGCCACCCAGGAGTCCAGATTCTTGAGTGAACTCTCGAGAGGTGTGGACAGGACCTGGTCTGTGCTGATTCTGCAGCACAGGAGTGAGGATATGACAGTTGGATAAGAGGGAATCACACCGGAGCAGTGGTGCCCTGAGGTGCAGAGCAACAGCAACCTTCAGCAATAACAAAGTCCACCCCCAGATATCCCATAGCCACTCCTCCTGTCTCCCTGGGCAACCAGATGAGGCCAAGCATCTTCTCAGATGGCAACCACCATGGAACAGACCTGGGACTGAAACACAGGCCTTGTGAGTAAAGGGTTTGCCTGAGGTGGTACTGACCTGGGTGGAACACGGGGACTAGAAAACGCACCGCAGAGCCGGGAAACTCCCAGGGTGGGGCTGATCCAGAGGACTGCTTTACTGAGCCTAAAATGCACCTGGTCCTCAGGGGATCACCAGCATATAGACAAAGGAGGCCAAGAGGCTACAGCTGACAACTAATCGTCCTGCAAATACAAACGCAGGAATAAAGACAAGGCCTGAGGCACAGGTTTTGGGAACTCAAATCAGCCTCTTCTCTGGAGGGGAATCTAGCAGGGTCATAAATAAACTCCCACAGGGTTGTTCTGTTCACCCAGTAACATAAACTAAGGGTGCGGCTGGAACTGAGTGAACACCTCCAGCCTCCATCAAGTGCCCGAGGTTGACAGGCCTCACCACCCCCTGCTGGATAAAGACAGAGAGCAGCGGCCTGGACGAGGAGACACAGACTACCCTGTGATTCAGGCAGTTGCAAACCTCTGGAGTATCTGCTCACTGCAGGCAACTGACTGGGTCACAGCCCTGTGGGGCTAGCAGCGACTGGCTGTGACAGAGCTGAAAGGTGGGGAAGGAGACATCAACCTTCCCAGACTGATCTATTTCCTGGGTGGCTCCTCCTGACTCCATGCAGCACTGAAGTAAGCCATTTTAGAGCAGTCACCAGACCCCTGTGATCCAGTTCCCAGAGACCTCTTAAACTCTCCCACCCGAGACAGCTGCTGACTGAGACAAATGATTTGAACCTTTTGAACTTAGCCAATCACCTGGGGACTATCCAGGTCGTGCCCTGGGTGAGTGGTTGTAGGAAGGTTCGATTTTCCTTTTCCATTTGTTGCCAGTGGTGGGTGGGGTGACTTAATTGCTGGTATTTCTCCACAGCTGAGACTTCAACCCAGAGTAACTGTTTCACTAGGATCTAATAGAAACCAGCTGAAAACAAGACAGAACCACTAAGCCCCTCTACACCAAACAGGGCCCCAGTTTCTCAGGCCACAGCACTGTATGGGTCCTTGAAAAAGCACCAGGGGAGAAATCAAAGGGAGTAAAACAATCATGGGGAGGAATCAGCGGAAAAACTCTGGTAACATGAATAACCAGAACAGATCAACCCCCCGCCCCCCAAGGAAAGATATGGCAGACGTAATTGAAAATTCCATTCACAAAAAAATGGCTGAAATGTCAGAAATCGAATTCAGAATTTGGATGGCAAACAAGATTAACAAAATGGAACTAGGAATTTGAGGAAAAATTCAAAAGCTGTCTCAAGAATTTAACGAATTTAAAGACAAAACCACCAAAGACTTAGATACACTGAAGCAAGAATTTGCAGCCATCAAAGAACTGAAAAATACAGTAGAATCCCTCAGTAACAGAATGGAGCAAGCAGAAGAAAGGATTTCTGACATTGAAGATAAAGCCTATGAACACTCCCAAACTCTCAAAGAGGAAGAGAAATGGAGAGCAAAAATGGATCATTCTCTCAGAGAGCTCTGGGATAATTAGAAGAAGGCCAATATACGAATCATTGGAATTCCTGAAACTGATGAAGTGGCCTTGATGGGCACAGAGGCCCTTCTGCATGAAATATACTACAAATCGATGAAAGAGAATTTTACAGACATGCCTAGAGATTCTGAAATACAGATAGCAGACAGCTTCAGAACCCCAGCATGACTCAATCTGAATAAGACATCCCCCAAGCATATCATAATTAGCTTCACTAAAGTTAATATGAAGCAGAAAATTCTCAAAGCTGCCAGGTGAAAGAAAGTTATTACATACAAGGGGAAGAATATTAGAATGACTGCAGACCTCTCTGCTGAAACTTTTCAAGCCAGAAGAGGGTGGTCATCGACTTTTAATCTCCAAAAGCAAAATAACTTCCAACCCTGGATCTTGTATCCAGCTAAACTGAGTTTCATCTATGATGGAGAAATCAAATACTTCTTAATGACATTCATATGTTGAAGAAATTTGCCATAACCGAACCAGCTCTTCAGGATATTCTAAGACCTATCCTCCAGAATAAGCAACCCACTCCTATACCACAAAAGTAAACTCACTCAGAAACTTCTGATCAAACTCCAACTTCCACAATGGTGAAAGAATTCAAAATGCCCACTGGACTTTTGAAAAACTCGATACCCAAAACTTCAACAGACTTAAAATTATTCTCCATTAATGTAAATGGCTTAAACTGTCCTCTAAAGAAGCATAGGTTAGCTGACTGGATACAAAAACTCAGGCCAGATATTTGCTGCATACAAGAGTCACATCTTAACTTAAAAGACAAATACAGACTCAGGGTGAAAGGATAGTCATCCTTATTTCAGGCAAATGGTAATCAGAAAAAAGCAGGTGTTGCAATTTTATTTGCAGACACAATAGGCTTTAAACCAACAAAAGTAAAGAAGGACAAGAATGGTCACTTCATATTTGTTAATCTCAATACGATGAGATTTAAATCATTAATATCTATGCACCCAACCAAAATGCACCTCAATTTATAAGAGAAACTCTAACTGACATGAGCAACTTGATATCCTCCAGCTCCATAATAGTCAGAGATTTCAACACTCCTTTGGCAGTATTGGATCAATCCTCCAACAAGAAGTTGAACAAAGAAATTTTAGATTTAAACCTAACCATCCAGCACTTGGATTTAGCAGATCCAATAGAACATTTCAACCCAAAAAAACTGAATACACATACTTCTCATCAGCCCACGGAACTTACTCCAAAATTGATCACATCTTAGGTCACAAGTCTAACCTCAGTAAATTTAAAGGAATAGAAATTATTCTTTGCATCTTCTTGGAACAACATTGAATAAATGTTTAACTCAGTAACAAAAGGAATTGGCACAGTCATACAAAAACATGGAAGTTAAATAACCTTATGCTGAATGATAGCTGGGTGAGAGATGAGATTAAGAAGGAAATTGCCAAATTTCTGTAACAAAACGAAAATGAAGACACAAACTATCAGAACCTCTGGAATACCATAAAGGCAGTCCTAAGAGCAAAATTTATAGCACTGCAAGCCTTCTTCAAGAGAATGGAAAGAGCGAAAGTTAACAACTTAATGAGACATCTAAAGCAACTGTAAAAGGAAGAACTTTCCAACCCCAAGCACAGTAGAAGAAAAGAAATAACCAAAATTAGAGCAGAATTAAATGAAATTGAAAACAAAAGAATAATACAACAGATCAATAAATGGAAAAGCTGGTTTTTCAAAAGGTCAATAAAATAAATAAACCTTTGGCCAACCTAATCAAGACAAAAAGAGTAAAATCTCTAATCCCATCAATCAGAAATGACAAAGACGAAATAACAACAGACTCCTCAGAAATCCAAAAAATCCTTAATGAATAATTTTTTTTTTTTTTGTTAAATCATAGCTGTGTACATTAGTGCAATCGCCTGTACCCATTCTAAGATGCACCATAGATGTGGCCCCACCCACTACCCTCCCACCACCAAAACCTCCTCCCTCCCTTTCCCTTCCTTGGCCCATTCCCCATAGTCTTGTGCTATAGTTG
>CAUYPK010031302.1:0-16062 GCA_963574355.1 Loris lydekkerianus
CCCCACCCCCGCGCTAACTCTATATATATTTCTATATATTTATATATATTTTTTTTTTGTTTTTTTTTTTGAGAGGTCTTGTTCTGGCTCTGGCTGGTCTCAAACTCATGAGCTCAGGCGATTCACCCGTCTCAGTCTTCCAGAGTGCTAGGATTATAGGCATGAGCCACTGTGCCTGGCTGATACTTGGTTTTCTTGATATTAGTAACTGTTGATATTCAACAGTTGTATATATTGACTCTCTGGGGATTGGAAACTGGAGAAATTAAAATTCTATCATTTGGTTTTTTCCTCACCTTCTGTTTGGCTACCAGCAATACAGCTTATATATAAGTTCTTGATTCTATCTTTTCTTTATCCAGTTTTTAAGTTAATTGATTGGTTTCTTGTCATTCTCTGAAGGTGACTCATTATAAAATATATATAAATTTGAACTCATGGATATAAACATATAGAAGGGTTTTAGTCCACTGTAGTTATCCTTTCTGAAGTTCAAATTGTCCCATTTTTGCCCACGCAGAGCCTCTTCAACTTTGTTTCTAAGTCATTTTGATGTGATCTTAGTAGTCTTTGATGGCTTCTTTGCTATCTGGCAAAGATGTCCTCGGGTCATTTTGTATACTTTCTGTTCAGCCCTGCAGTCTGTCATTTCTCTAAAAATTCCGGGTTTCTTAAACGAGAGATGGCATTTCAGGACCACAGATGCTGGGGTGCTGGGGTATTCATTGTTTCAGCATTGGCATACGTACACACACAGACTGATGCCCACACACGTGATATAAAGGTCCAAGAATTTTTGGAGAATTAAAAAAAAGAGGGCAGTTTTGTTTTAGAGAGTAATTTTTATAAAGCACTATAGGGATATTCTACAAAATTTCAATGCTCACATTTCCTCTAATCCAATTAGAGGTAAAACAATTATCTGCTAATGTGACAGCATTTTCCCTTAATGAAGAATTTCTCAGTGATGGAGGAGAGTCTTATAGTTCAACAATTTCTCCAGGTGTTTCTGAGAGCATTCTCTTCTAGATTGGGGCATCCGCTCATAAATTTACCAATGTCTGGGTTTATAAATAAAATGATACTGCTTTTTATTGTTACATCCCTCCCATGTCAAGAAGCCCTCACTGGCTTGGCACCATAGCTCAGCGAGTAGGGCGCCAGCCACATACACCAAGGCTGGCTGGTTCCAGCCTGGCCCGGGCCTGCTAAACAATAATGCCAACTCCAACCAAAAAATAGCCTGGTGGTATGGCAGGCGCCTGTAGTCCCAGCTATTTGGGAGGGTGAGGCTAGAGGAATCACTTGGGCCCAAGAGTTTGAGATTGCTGTGAGCTATGACACCACAACACTCTATGTAGGGTGACATAGTGAGACTCTGTCTCAAGAAAAAAAAAAAAAAGCCCCTTACTCTCTGGACAACCTGATGCGATTGGGGAGGGTGAGAGAAAGGCCATTTGTTAAAGGAGACCTGATATGCTTGTCACTGAGAGGTGGTTTTCCACTAAGAAAAGCTGGGAAATGTGTTTTTTTTTTTCCTTTTGCTTACACGGGTCCTAAATCTGTACCTGAAGGCATCTGAGGCTGGCTACAGAATCATTTTTATGGACAGAAGCATCCCAGGTATTTCCCTCTCTGCTAAATTAGCTTTCAAAACATCAAAGGCCTATGCTTAAGCAGCCAAATGATTTTGTATGGCTTTCTCAGTACAATAAAAGGAACTGCTGCTGTGTTAATAAAAGGAAATGTAGCTATGTCATGAACTGTGTTACTTCGTCAGATTTAGGAAACCTGTACTTTCTTCTTGGAGCCTAAATGATTGCAGCTTTGTCTTGAAGAAGATCTAATTCTTCTTTTTGGGGGACAGAGTCTCACTCGGTCGTTCAGGCTAGAGAGCCCTCACATCATAGCTCATAGCAACCTTAAACTCGTGGGCTCAAGTGATCCTCTTGCTTCAGCCTCCAGAGTAGCTGGGACTACAGGTGTCAGCCACCATGCCCAGCTAATTTTCGCATTTTTAGTAGAAACAGGGTCTCACTCTTGCTCAGGCTGGTCTCAAACTCCTGAGCTCAAGCGATCCACCCACCTCAGCCTCCCAGAGTGCTAGGATTTTAGGCATGAACCACTGCTTTCAGCCAGGAGATATAATTCTTCGTATCAGAATTCTGGCTGAGTTATACACCTCAGATAAGGCTGATTTCTACTGGACTTTGAGATTAAGCCTGTCTGCTAAAGTGTGTAAAGGACAATCTCTCAACAACCAAGGTGAGTTTCTATTCCAGGGCTTCGTGAGGCTGCACCATATGCAAAGACTGTCACAGAAATACATTTTTTACCAGCCATGGGAGGAGGGTCTGAACACCCCTCAGCTGAAAGGGAAAGGTTCTAAATTAATATGGTGTTTCTGGGAAGAATAAAATGACCTTTGCCTTTGTAGGGTGTTCTGGGCTTCCCCTTCGATAGCTTTCGTAGAAATGGAAGCCGTGTAGCTACCTACACACATCCTGGAGACCTGAAGAACAGCCAGGAAACATGTTCTTAGCGTAGCAATTAGCATAGAATGTGGGGAAAAAGGAAACCACACCCAAATCTACTAGATTTTTAGCAAAGAAACAAAACAAAAGAACTTTCAGATTTGTCCTGCTAGTATTTGCCAGAGTGGTGTTTTTATTTATTTTATTTTTTAAAAATTTTTAACTGAAATAGAATTTTGTAGACTAATGATGGACTGCCATTCATTAAATCTAACTAACCTCCCCCTGCTGCAGGGCCCATGGAAGAAGCTGTCTCAGGTAGGACAGAACTTTCAGACTGTGGAAAGGCCACATGGCTGCCACAAATATTAGTGGGCGTTAGAGAGTTCTTTTATGTGCTGGTTGGCAAATGGTTCGTGGATGTGTCAGGCTGGCTTGAGGATGTAGGATTAAAATCCCCAAATCACCCTGAGAGCTCCTTCTAAAACGTTTGCCTGCTCTGCCTCCAGGTGGAAGCCCAGCCTATTAGGAGAGCTGGGCCAGACCCTCTACCCTTGCCTTCACCTTGCTGTGTTGTCATCTGCCGTCACTGTCACTCAGTGCCGGCTGTGCAGCAGTCAAGCTCATTTCCTTTCTGTCCTCCAGCCTTGCTATGTTTTACTCATCTCAGCAGTCTCTCTGCTCCGTTAGCAACGCTCATCCCACCCCGCTGAAGTTCTGCCTCTGGTTTTGTTTTATTTAATGCACGTTTCAGTAGCTCAACTCTGCAGTAGCACTGGGGATTACTGCAGTCTGCATGACATGCCTGGGCCTTACATATGGCTGCTGATGCCACCTCCTAAGTGAAGTTTCCAGGGTTTGAACCCAAACAGCTCTTCTTTTTTTTTTTTTTTTCACTTTGTCACCCTGGCTAGAGTGCCATAGTGTCATAGCTCACTGCAACCTCAAACTCCTGGGCTTAAGCGATTCTCTTGCCTCAGCCTCCCAAGTAGCAGGGACTACAGGCACATGCCATAATGCCTGGCTATTTTTTTTAAAGATGGGGTCTCGCTCTAGCTCAGGCTGGTCTTGGACCCGTGAGCTCAGGCAATCCATGTGCCTTGGTCTCCCAGAGTGCTAAGATTATAGGCATTAGCCTCGGCAACCAGGCCCAAATAGCTGCTTTTGATCAGAATCTGTCCCCCATGTATGTCCAGCAAGACACGATGTCACATTCAATGACTGGACCATAATCCTCAAACTTGGCCTGAAGCTCCTTGTTGGTGCAGGTGGGACTAATGTTCCCTTCGTTGAGGTTTTACTCTTACTCTTGCTGGCTTCCATGTTGATGTTCACCCCATGAAGCTTGTAGTGGTGCAGGTTGCCTATGGCATCCTCCACGGCTGTCTTGTCCTCTATGTGCACAAAGCCATAGTTCTTAATGATGTCACATTCCAGCACTTTCCCATATTGCTCGAAGAGTGAGCGGATCTCCTGCTCTGTGGCCTCCCGGGGCAGGTTTCCAATGAACAGCTTCACCATCCTGACAAGAGCCCGCACGGAAATCAGCAGGGCCTCCTCTTCGCGGCACAGACGCTCCCGACAAAATGCTAAAATGGCCAGGTTTTTGATTTTGAGTAGAGATGGGGTCTGGGTCTTGCTCAGGCGTGCCTAGCCTGTACTCTTTTTGATCAAATGAAGACAGAAATGAATTGAGACTTTGAAACTCTGGCCTCTTCCTGGATTGTTTTGGCATTTGGGTGTCTTGTTTGGGCACACACACACACTCTAACACACACACTCCCCACACACATACATACACTCCCACACACACATTCACACACATACTCTCTCCACACTCACACACACTCTCACACACACTTTGTACACACACACTCTTCATACACTCACACACTCCACACACACATTCTCACACCCACTTTCTCCACACACACACTCACACTCTCACTCTCCACACACACTCCACACTCACTCTCACACACTCTCCACACACACACTTTCCATACACATAGTCTCTCCACATTCAACACTCTCACATGCACACTCTCCACACCCACACTCTTACACACACTTTCTCCACACACACATTCACTCTCTCCACACACAGACACACACTCTCTCTACACTCACACATTCATGCACTCTCTCCACACACACTCTCACACACACTCTCCACACATCCACACTCGCATGCTCACACATACTCTCTCTACACTCACACACACTCTCACACCCACACTTACTCTCCACACACACACACTCACCCACACTTACTCTCACACACTCATACACACACACTTTCTCACACACACACACACTCTCTCTCCCTACACACTCTCATTAGCACTTCTTCTCTATGGTACTGTTCTGTTGCCCTCTTTCCCTTTACTGCTCAATCTCTCTCTCCATTAGGACAACTCTTAGTCACATTCCAGTTTGGCTTCAGTCTGCATCAATTCAATGAAACAATTCTTTTTTTCTTTTTCTTTTTTTTGAGACAGTCTCACTATGTTGCCCTTGGTAGAGTGCTGTAGTGTCACAGCTCGCAGAAACCTCAAATTCTTGGGCTTAAGCGATTCTCTTGCCTCAGCCTCGTGACTACAGGCTTCCGCCACAATGCCCAGCTATTTTTCTGTTTCAGTTGTCATTGTTGTTTAGCAGGCCCAGGCTGTGTTCAAACCCGACAGCCTCGGTGTATGTGCTTGGCGCTGTAATCACTGTGCTATGGGGGCTGGCCGGGTGAAGTGATTCTTGCTTCCAAGCACTATGGGAGCCACCAAGAACCTCCTAACAACTAGATTTATATTTCTCATCATTTCACATATGGTTTTCTTTCCTGGGAATGCCCCTTCCCGCACTGTCAGTGAAGGCCTTGTGCCCCTTCAAGCACAATTCGGTTATCATCACCGACTATGAGCAACTTGTGTGGGGCCTGCTGTGTGGAATAGATGAACCGTGAATGAATGAGTGGTGTCACCATGCAAAGTCATCTTGGACGCTTCCTTCATTTCTTCACTGTCTTCAATGATCTCCAGAACTCATCAAGCTGGAGTTAAGAAATACCCAGGGCTCAGGTGCTCACTTTCTGATTACCCTTTTCTGTGGGATCCACAGTTTGTTCATAACATTTTTTCTTTTTTTTGCAGTTTTTGGCTGGGGCTGGGTTTGAACCTACCACCTCCAGCATATGGGGCTGGTGCCCTACCCCTTTGAGCCATAGGTGCTGCCTCATAAAATTTTTTCATAACCAGATTAATACACTGAGAAACCCTAATCACTGAAAAGATTATGGTGTCTTCTACCCCATGCGTAATACAGTATTAAAAAAAGACTAGTAGATTTGTGATTTTTTACCCCCTAGGAGTACCTTAGAATTTTTTTTCTTTTAAAATATCAAATAAAGGGGCAGGTATGGTGGCTCATGCCTGTAATCCTAACACAGTGGAGAAATTAGATGCAGAAAAACACAAATATTTAGTATATTGACATGTGGAGGGGCAGCCAGGTTTGATTTCTGCCCTGTGTTTCTACCTGTATATTATATCACAGCAAAACTACCTTTATTAGATAGATTTAAAAAGAAAAAAAGAAGGCAGAGGTAGGTGGATTGCCTGAGCTCAGAAATTTGAGAATAGCCTGAGCTAGACCGAGACCAAGTCATTAAAAAAAATCGAAAAAACTAGCTGGGGGGCTGAGGCAAGAGGATTTCTTGAGCTCAAGAGTTTGAGGTTGCTGAGAGCTATGATGGCACAGCACTCTACCCAGGGTGTCAGAGTGAGACTGTTAAAATACAATAAATAAAATAAAATAAAATAAAATATTAAACATAAAAGCTTTTCAAAACATTTTCTCCTCATTTCTTTGGTATCTCTGTTTTGCTGGTTCCCTAATTAATTATATCACTTAAAACTGTGATCACAGGCAGTATAGTTCAATGGTTAATAATAAGACATACTTTGGATTATGTGTACTGGCTCTGCCACTTATTGGCTTTGTGACCTTGGGCAAGTTACTGGAACCTCCCTGTGCCGCCTCTAAAACGGGGATTATAACAGGGTTGACCTTGGGTTGTTGGATTGTTTTGAGGTTAATAAACAGCAAGCACTGTGCCTGTTAGGTAGAGAGTTATATATATTTTGTACTTAGTATTAATATAGATTGTACAGAGATTTGCTTGGTAATGCCTTTCCCCTACATTATTGAGGTCCTTGAATCTTTTTTTTTTTTTTTTTTTTATAAATTACCACCTGCTTTGTAGACTTATAAACCTATGATAACCGAATGTGTATTATTAACATAAAGATACATGGATCAATGACATAAAAGAGTCCAGAAATAGTTCCAAGTATACAGAAAATAGATTTTTAACAAATATGTCAATTCAATGGAGAAAAGACTATCTTTTTTTAGAGACAGAGTCACACTTTGTCATGCTAGGTAGAGTGCTGTGGCGTCACAGCTCACAGCAACCTCCACCTCTTGGGCTTAGGCCATTCTCTTGCCTCAGCCTCCCTAGTAACTGGGACTACAGGTGCCTGCCACAACGTCCGGCTATTTTTTGTTGCAGTTTGGCTGGAGCTGGGTTCGAACCTGCCACCCTTCTTATATGGGGCTGGCACTCTACTCACTGAGCCACAGGCGCCGCTCAAGAAAAGATTATCTTTTCAAAGCAAGAGCCTTCTTATGCCATTATATATACAATATACAACTTCATTTCCCTTCTTGACATTTCTATCCTCCTTTATTAATTTATTGCCTTAATAATGCTGTTTATTTATTATTGCTGTATAAAAACATCCAAATAATGCTGTAATTGGATGCTGTATAAAAACATCCAATTTATGTTTTTCATTTGCTTTTAAGTGCTAACCTTTTTTTTTTTTTTTTTTTTAATTTTTTGTTGGGGATTCTTTGTCTGTAAGAAACCGGGTTACACTGATTGCATTTATTAGGTAAAGTCCCTTTTATACTTGTCAGACACTGTATCTTATTGTCAATGCAAAACCTGTTGCCTAGTGGTCATGCAGGTGATGTTTAACAAATGAATGGGAAATCAGCAAGTAAATGTAACTCCATTGATTCTCTTGCAGACCTCTCTACATTTACTCGACTATCTAGAGAAACAAAGTAAAATAGATGAAGATGATCTGACATTACTGGAGAACCTCTTTAAAACAGTTGCACCTAAACTTATAAAAATGATAGAGGGGTATAAAAGAGAGAGAGGTAAGTAGCTCATGCTTGCTTACTTGCACTAGACTGTGGGAATTCTTAAAAGAATAGGCCATGCATGATATATATCCATCAGTCTGATAATATTCTCTTGAGAAGGCCAGGAATTTCCCCCTTTATTCATTCCACACGTATTACTGAACACATACTATGTGCCTGGCACTGCTTTAGAAGTTGGGGACGTAGTTAGGTACAGAGCAAAGCTCCTTCCCTCATGGAATTTATAGTCTAGTGGGGGAAAGGAGTTTTAAACAAATGTCTTGTGATTCTTAATATGGGAGTGAGAGAAGGCAGGATAGCGTGGCGATAAAGTGGAGTCTCCAGACTTGCTGTAACTCCACTTGGTAGTTGTGCAATTGCCCTTTCTTGGCTTTTCTGTTTCACTTTCTCCATCTGTAAAGTAGACATAATAGGTTTTTGTGAGGATTGAATGAGATGATTTCTTTTCTTTTTTCCTCTTTTGAGACAGATTCTCACTCTGTTACCTTGGGGTTGAGGGCCACAGCACCGTCATAGCTCATAGTAACCTCAAACTCTTGCTCAAGTGATCTTTATGCCTCAACTTCTCCAGTAGCTGGGACTATAAGCACTGGCCACAACACCCAGCTTAGTTTTCTAATTTTTGTAGAGATGGGGTCTCACTCCTGCTCAGGCTGGTCTCGAACTCCTGAGCTCAAGCAATCCATCTGTCTTGGCTTCCCAGAGTTCTAGGATTACAGGCATGAGCCACCACACTTGGCCCAAATGAGATAATTTCTATAAAATGCACATCTGGCACTGAGTAAGCATTTAGCACATGTTGCTGTTATGACTATGTGTCAGAGAGAAAAGTTCATGTTCTCTGAGAACTTTTTTTAAAAAAGAAAAACAACCTGTCTAATAAAGGTAATTTTGCTGATACTATATAGAAGTAGAAACACAGGGCGGAACTCAAACCTGGCTGCCCCTCCACATGTCAATATGCTAAATATTTGTGTTTTTCTGCATCTAATTTCTCCACTATTAAACAAGAGATATACATAAAAACTCATGAATATGTTCATGAAGCTTTTATGCCACATTCAAAAGTTAGCTGCTAGTGAGTGCAAATTTCTTTGGTTAAAAAATGATACTAACTGGACTTGGCACCTGTGGCTCAAGTGGCTAAGGGACCAGCCACATACACCTGAGCTAGCGGGTTTGAATCCAGCCTGGGCCCACCAGACAGCAATGATGGCTGCAACAAAAAATAGCTGGGTGTTGTGATGGGTGCCTGTAGTCCCAGCTACTTGGGAGGCAGAGGCAAAAGAATCACTTGAGCCTAGGAATTGGAGGTTGCTGTGAGCTGTGATACCACTGCACCCTAGCCAGGGCAACAGCTTGAGACTGTGTCTCAAAAAAAAAAAAAAAAAAAAAAAAAAAAGATACTAAGAGGAAACATCTCCCTAAAAATTCAATTAACAAAGAATGAGTTGAACAAAATACACTGTTGTTAAATTGATAAAATTCTGGCTGTAATCCTAGTACTCTAGGAGGCCAAGGCAGGAGGATCACTTGAATCCAAGAGCTTGAGGTTACTGTGAGCTAGGCTGAGGCCACAGCACTCCAGCCTAGGCAACAAAGTGAGACTCTTAAAAATAAAAAAAATTGATGAAATTGCAAACAATGATTCAAGCAATGACTAAATGTATAATTTAAGTAATAGTCATGAAGAATATAATCTGGTCTTATTAAATTATTAAGGGTGAAATCAAAAACAGGAAGTTGGTACTGAGAATATTCGGACTCCTTACATGAACTCTGAACACAGAGATTTTTTCCTGAACACGTTATCATTTCTTTGTAATATCACAAACAAAGTAAACCACAGGGCAAGTGGTCATATTATTTTGAATGTTTTGAGTCTGGAGAAGACACACTAGTTTCTATACAGTTAATGTTTTCATTTGCCTGTGTGAGGACTGACCTTTAGATCAGAACAGTTCTAATTTTCATTTTTATTTTCTATAACCTATCTCTGTGTGATATCTTTTAGATGGCAATCATTATTAATATTTTAATATTTACTTTCTATAGTCTTAAGAGTTTGGGCCTAATTCTGCCTTTAGATGAAAGACTGAAAGAGGTGTAGATTTTAGACTTTTTTAAGGTACAATCCAAAGTCCAAGTCCATTGTATCTGATTATGATACTAGCTTTATTTAAGGACTACTTAGCTAACTTTCTGAGTTTTCTTGAGCCTTGGTGTTTGCCTTAGTATTCTAAATTTATTTTTAAAAAGATATATATAATTATAATAAAATTAAATAAAAATTCAAATAATCAAAATAGTATGGAGTATAGAAGGTAAAAGTTTCTCTCTTCTCCTTCTTCCTCCATTTCTAACCCATTTCCTGAAGGTAACCATTGTTTAGAATACAACCTTGTTAAAAAAAAAAAAAGAAGAAGGAATATATTCTTGTAGATTTCTTTCTACCTGGAAACAATTGTGTCTATAAATATTATATATATATATATATATATTTATTTAATTAAGACCATGCTAATCATATTATATAATTTGCTTTTTTTCCTAAATACAGCTGACATTTCCATGAACATAATATAGATTTAGCTCATTCTTATTAATGATTCCATAGAAATCCATTTTATGGATACACGTATAATATTTTTATGTAATTACCACTTTTGAATTGTTTTCCTTTTCTCTTCCTTTCTTTCTTTCTTTTTTTTTTCCTTCTTTTTTTACTATTATAATCTGAATTCTGATATAAATTTTTGGGGTAATACTTTTGGAATCTCTACCTGGTCATTTTCTAGTACATTAATCACCGTAAGTTCAGAAATAGTATTTGATAAAGTATATAGTAATTTTAAGGAAGTAATAAAATTATAAAAATAAAGACATAAAAGCAATAAGAAAGAAAATACAATAATACAAGGCGTAAAAATATAAGAATAATAAAAATAACTTATAATTTGCATTTTTTATGGGTATATATTGAGGCCTCTATAAGCAAATGCCATTAGAAATGTGCAAGTCTCTTTAGAATACTTTTGATGGCTGCTTTTGATGATTGGTTATTTTGGATTGCTACTAGTCAAAAGGTGATTTTTGTTTCCCTGTTTGTGTTTTTCAGCTGCCCAGTTAGTGATGCCTCCTGTTGATGAGGAAACTGAGTCATTGCATCAAGGAGAGGAAGAACTGTTTTCCAGATCTGACACTAAAAAATTCCATGAAGCCTTACCGGTAGGTGTGGTGGTGTGCTGGTCAATGTAATAACTGGCTCCATCTTCTACCCCCACCCCCCAAAAAGAAGGAAAGAGAAATAGAGAGAGAAAGATCTTGATTTGTAGTGCTGGCTGTAAATATTTCCACACAGCTGATTTCAAGTAAACACCATGATATCAACCAAATTGCACATTTTCTGAAAATTTAGCATTTGGCTATCACTGGCTGGTTGGAGCTGACTGCACGGCAGCCCTGTGCTGCTTGGCAGCGGTTCCTTCATTCTCTGTGGGATGCACAGCTAGCTTCATGGGCATGCACTCTGTGCAGTTGTTACAGGGTCCCAGCTTTGTTTAATGCTGTTGTTACCATTTTGAAATTCTTAAAGACAGGGTCTCACTCTGTCACCCTACATCAGCAGTGGCACCATCATAGCTCACTGCACTCTCAAACTCCTGGATGCCAACAATCCTCCTGCCTCAGCCTCCTGAGTAATGGGATTACAAGCATGCACCGTCATGCTCAACTTTTTTTTCTACTTTTTTTTTTTTTTTTTTTTAAATAGAGACAGAGTCTCACTTTATGGCCCTTTGGTAGAGTGCCGTGGCATCACACAGCTCATAGCAACCTCCAGCTCCTGGGCTTAAGCTGTTCTCTTGCCTCAGCCTCCAAGTAGCTGGGACTACAGGCGCCTGCCACAACGCCCTGCTATTTTTTTGTTGCAGTTTGGCCGGGGCTGAGTTTGAACCCGCCACCCTCAGCATATGGGGCCGGCGCCCTACTCACTGAGCCCCAGGCACCGCCCTATTTTTGCTACTTTTTTATAGAGCTAGAGTTATGCTATGTTGATCTGAAATTCCTGACCTCAAAAAATCCTCCTGACTTGGCCTCCCAAAGTGCTGGGTTTACAGGCATGAGCCACTGCATCCAGCCCACAGAAGCTTTTTAAAAAGTGGTTTTCCAGCACTGACATTCTAGGGTCCCCCAATTCTAAGTTAAATTGCCTGCTAAGCCTAACTCTTCCCACCTACTTTTCCAAGTAGTTCTGTGGTTAGATACAGAAGTGCACATAGAACACACACACACACTCACACACAAGATTCTGCTCTTTGTTTTTTAAAAATTCAGTGTTTCTAAAGGGTTGTGGCTCAGCTGTGGTCTCTGAAGTGCTGCAGCAATGCTGACCTGTGATGACTCTGGCCACAGCCAGATGAAATTGGGAGCTAGTTATGGTAGTGCTGGAAGTGCAGGGGGTTCGGGATAGCACCTCACATCACATATATTCTCAGACTCTCAGGGTGGGAAGCTGTCTTAAAAGTTACTGGGCAACCTTGCCCCTCTCCAACAAGTGATGGATAAAATAAAACTCAGTGAAACATCTCATATTTCTTGTGCACCTGAGGGGTTTTCTTATTTTAAAAAAACACTGCCTGGGCCAGGTGAGGTGGCTCACACCTGTAATCCTCACACTTGGGGAGAGGCCCATGCAGGTGGATTGCCTGAACTCACAGGTTCGAGACCAGCCTGAACAAGAGGCAGACCCCATCTAAAAATAGCCGGTGTTGTGGTGGGTGCCTATAGTCCCAGCTACTCAGGAGGCTGAGTCAAGAGAATCGCTTGAGCCCAAGAGTTTGAGGTTGCTGTGAGCCATGCTGCCAGGGCACTCTACTGAGGGTGGCAAAGTGAGTCTCTGTCTCAAAGAAGAATAAAATAAAATAAAATACACTGCCAGTAATTGGACTTTAAGCAACATCTCCTAATTTGTTTAAAAACAAAATCAGAGCCAGCTGGGGTGACTCAGACCTGTAATCCCAGTGACTTAGGAGGCAGAGGCAGGAGGATCTCTTGAGACCAGAATCCCCAGAGTAGTCTGGGCAATATAGGTTTCTTGTACCCTCAATGAATCCCCAACAATAATAGTAATAATAAAACAGTAATTAATCCCCCACCCCCAATAAAAATTAGCTAGCCTGATGGCAAGTACCTGTAGTCCTAGCTACTGAGGAGGCTGAGGCAGGAGGATCACTTGAGCCCAGGAGTTCGAGACCAGTCTGGGCAATATAGGGAGACACTGCCCTCCCCATCTCTGCAAACATTTTTTTTTTTTTTAAATTAGCTAGCCTATGGCAGCGCCTGTAGCTCAGTCAGCAGGGCGCCAGCCACATATACCGAGGCTGGTGGGTTCGAACCTGGTCCAGGCCTGCTAAGCAACAATGACAACTGCAGCCAATTGTGGCGGGCGCCTGTATTTCCAGCTACTTGGGAAGCTGAGGCAAGAGAATCTCTTAAGCCCAAGAGTTTGAGGTTTCTGTGAGCTGTGATGCCATGGCATTCTACCAAGGGGTACAGCTTGAGACTCTGTCTCAAATAAATAAACAAATACATAAACAAATTAGCTAGCCCAGTAGCAAGTACCTATAGTCCCAGCATTTCAGGAGGCTGAGGCAGGTGGATCACTTGAGCCCAGGAGTTTGAGGTTACAGTGAGTTATGATCATGCCACTGCACTCTAGCCTGCGCAGCAGAGTGAGACCCAATCTCTAAAAACAACTAAAAACTGTAAGTTGATATTTTTGAGTGTGATATAGGGTTTTCTTAAAGAGAGACATGCTTCTCTATTGAGGAGATCTACCAATTGTTCCTTTGTAAGGTCTTAGTGGACTCTCTTGAAAAATCAAAAGAAGTTGACTGGGTGTGGTCACACTGTGGGACATTTATTCATTCATTTTACTCTGACACAGAGTCTTGAAGGGTGTTAGGAGGGGCTGCAGCATCCTCAGGAAAAGAGAGGTAGATAGACCTTCACGCTTTCTCCTAGCCCCTGTTCAGGCTCATTTTATCCTCCAAGGGAAGACAAATCAAGGAAATTCAGGGCTTGGAGATGCTGGGCAGAGCCAGCTGCTGCCTTCACGTTGCCCTTAGTCTCAGAAGATTCACTGAACTGCTGGACAAAACCAGGAACAACCTGGCCAGGCCTTTGTATGTCACTTAGAAGGATTCTAGGTCTCTGTAGGAAGGGGACCATGGCTTATGAAGAGCAAGGCTGGAAGTCTTTTGGAAAGCAAAACTAAAACTACTGTGAATTTGCTCCCAGAGCTAAGGATACAACATTGGGGAACTCTCACAATAATGGGAAATTCCTCCTAGGTAGAAGCTGTTCTAATAAAAAAAAAAAAAAAAAAAAAAAAGGAAATTCCACTATTGTGCAGCCCTGCGGGTGACGCAGTGTGGCTTTGGTCACTCTCCTGCAGCCATAAGCCTGGGGGCCTCCAGCAGTCCCCTCACACAGGGTCAGTGCTTCCCTGACACTTGGTCAAGTCCTCTCTGGGGCTTTGTGCGTAGGCTGAGGACTGAGGACAAGGGGTGACAGTGGTGGTAAAGGGGGAGGAGAATACGGAAAGAACAGGGCCCTAGACTTAAATTTTGTGTTTCATGGTGTAAAATGTAAATGTAGGCCCGAAGAAAAGTCCGTGTTGTATCCTTGCCTCTCCTCCTTCATCAGTTACCATTTTTATTTGTTTTATGATTTGTCCTATTGCCACTTTTGAGAAAAACCAACCCAGATCTCCCCTTTGTCACCAGAGAGATTGCATACTAACACGCTGACTCCCTGGGACAGTATCTCCAGGAGCAGAGTACAGAAACCGTCTTCAGCATCCTACTACGATATCTGGATGTACCATCGCTTCCTCAGCCACTCTCTATTGGTGGAAATTAGGCTATTTCCAATTCTTAGTTATTCCAGTAATGCTGCCGAGAAGGAACGCCCTTGTGTGCATATCCTGTCGTATTTTTTGCCAGAGTGTCTTTGTGAAGCTTCCCCTTTGGGAAGAGGGAGTCGATTCTCCTTCTGTCTCCTGCTAATGCCCTTTTGTATGGCTGGGGATTAGATGTCTGTCCTTCACTTTATCAAGTCTAGGTTCTTGATCTTTATCCTGTGTGAATTTCCTGTACTCCCTTACATTGTCTGTTTCCTTAACAGGAGGGGCCTTGGCAACACGAGCATTCATGGTGCAATGGTGGGTGTTTCTAATACAGATTTTACAACTTGAATCAGTATGGCAGGAGTAGATATATTTGAGACATACCAAATAATTTAACTTGATAGAGAAGATTTACAGATTAGTGGATAATTCATTTGTTATTTCAGTTCAAGGCAGGGCATAGCTGGGCGTTGTGGTGGGCACCTGTAGTCCCAGCTACTTGGGAGGCTGAGGCAAGAGAATCGCTTAAGCCCTAGAGTTAGAGGTTGCTATGAGCTGTGATGCTACAGCATTCTATTGAGGGCAACATAATGAGACTCTGTCTCCAGAAAAAAAAAAAAAGGCAATAATAAAATAATTCAAGGCCTGGCAGTGAATATAGGGATTATACCAGTTCTTCCGTGGGGTGTGGGACAGGCTGGGTGGCTTCTGCTCTGAAAGCTCGGCATAGCTGCTTCTGGGGAATATGGACAACTGCTCTTCCTCCACCCTTCAGAATGAGGTCACCGTCCGAGGAGGAGAGGAGCCTCCGCAGGGCTAACGCCTGCAGGCCAGCAGTGACCATGGACTGTGCAATCTGAGGACAGAGTGGCTCCAGATGCTGCTTCTGTTTGTCAGAGAGAGAGAAACAAGAGGAGGGACTTGGCAGTGTTGTATTTAGTGCCCCGAATCTCTGCCCAGAAACCGTGACCTTAGGAAAATGTTCCAGAATCTACCACTGAGCTATACTGCTTAGGAATAAACTATTTTTTGTGAAGTCTGTCTGTGATATGTAAGGTTTATCAGAGCCCAGTCCTCAGTTTTTTCTGGAATATTAACCTTCAGAGTCTAAGACACGCAGCTTTCCAGAATTCAGCTTTTTTGCTAACCTGGAAGTTGTGTGCTGTGATGTTGGTGATGTTGATGATATTGGTGAGGATTCATTCCCATCATGGAGCACCAGCCAGTGTGACAGCATTCCAGGGATTATGCTATTTATTTTTATTTTTTATTTATTTATTTATTTATTTTATTATTATTTTTTTAATTATAGATAAAAATATGCACCATAGATGTGGCCCAACCCATCACCCTCCCTCCACCCAAACCTCCCCCCTCCCTTCCCCTTCCTTGGCCCTTTCCCCATAGTCTTGTGGTATAGTTGGGTTATAGCCTTCATGTGAAAGC
>CAUYPK010031304.1:0-26381 GCA_963574355.1 Loris lydekkerianus
GCCTGAAACTGCCTCTACCTAGATACAGCCAATGTGGTACCATGCCACTGGCCCGACCCTGTCACTCACCTCTTCTCCCGCCTTCTTTCCCTGCCCCTTCTCCACAATAAAAAAATAAATAAATTCAAAAAAAAAAAAAAAAGACATTTATATTTACACTTAGTAGATTTAACATGTACCCTTGTCAGTTTGATGAAAGTATTTCAAATTGTATATAAAACTGGCACATTGTACCCCATAATTGCATTAATGGACACAGCTAGATTTAATTAAAAAAAAAGAAAAGAAAGAAAAAGAGTAAATGGCTTTAGAACCTATTTGTCAACAATAGTCGTCTAAAAAATTATAATTGGAGTCTCAGAAAGAGAGAGGAATAGAAGAGGGCAAAAATAATTTGAAGAAACAGTGGTCAAAATGTTCTTTATTTGATGAAAAGGGAAAACCCACAGATGCAAAAAGCTAAATATGTACCACCCAGGTCAAACACACACACACACCCAAAGTGGGTAATCAAATTGTTAAACATCAGCGATGAAGAAAAATCTTGAAACCAGCAAACAAAAAGAAACATTGTATGAAGGAAACAATGATAAGAAAAATCACTGACTGTATTGTGAGAAACACTGTAAGGTAGAGGGCAATGGAAAAGCAGCTTTAAAGTACTTGAAGAAAACACTGTCACTTTAGAATTCTATAGCCAGGAAAATTATTCTTTACAAATGAAAGTGTAATAATTTCTTTTTTCAGAAAAACAAAATTTAAGAAAATGTATTGCTAGAAGAGACTTGTACTGTAAGTAATGTTAAAGAATGTTCTGCAGGCTGAAAGAAAATACCAGATGAAATTTGGATCTACACAAAGAAAGAACAAATGCCAAATGTAGCAAGGATGTAGCAAACATGTGAATATATATAAAATATTTTTTTCTCATTCTGAGTTAATTTATAAGGGAATTTACTGTTTAAGGAAAACTTAACAATGGATGTGGCATTTCTTTCTGTTTTTTTTTAGAATTATAAAGTTCTTATTTTTAATAACAAATATATTATTTAAATTTCAATTACATCAAATGAAATACATCTGCACACACACACTACAAAAGACATATGACATATGCACAAGAAAGATGCAGGGATCATACAATAGTTTCTTTTTTTTAATTTTAATGTTTTTTTTTTTATTAAATCCTAGCTGTGTACATTAATGCAATCATGGGGCACCACACACTAGTTTTATAGACCGTTTGACACATTTTCATCACACTGGTTAACATAGCCTTCCCGGCATTTTCTAAGTTATTGTGTTAAGACACTTACATTCTACATTTACTATATATACCCTTGTAAGATGCACCGCAGGTGTAATCCCACCAATCACCCTCCCTCTGCCCACCTCCCCCCACCCTCCCTTTCCCCCTTCCCCCTATTCTTAGGTTATTTCTGATGCATACGTTTGATAACAATGATGCAGAGGATGCAATGGGGATTTGAAAGAAACAGTATACTGATGTAAAATGTTAATATTATACATATTTTCAGAGTGTTATGTGAAGATAGACTGTGGCATCTTAAAGATACATTTATAAACAATAAAGGAAACCTAAAAATTAAAAATAAAATGAAGAGCTAAAAGCCAAAGAAAAAGGAGATAAAACTATGAAACATAATTGGAAAGAGGCACTAAGGCAGGATCAGGGGAGTATGTAAGAACAAAGATGATAAACACAAAGCACTTCGAACCAAATATTGGCAATTACCTTCAACTTAGTATTCTAAATCCTAAACTTAAAAGACAGATTATCAGACTGGCTAGAATTTGCATCCTAAGTGTATGTTGTCTATAAGAAACTCATTTTAATTATACAGAAAGAGATAGGATAAAAGCAAAAGGATAGAAAAAATAATGTAAACAGTATAAGAAAGCTGAATTGGTTTTAGTAGTGTTAATTTCAAATAAGAAAGACTTCAGAGCAGGAAATATTGTGAGAGATAAAGAGGGACTTTTTATAATAATAAATAGAAAATTGAACAATTGTAAATGTGTATGCACCTAATAATAGATATATAAAACACAAGGGCAAAAACTGATAGAACCAAAAGACAAGTGGAAAAATCTCCACAGGAATAGTAAAAGATTTCAAAACTTTTTTTCCTTATTAGAACAAATAGACAGAAACATCAGTAAGGATGGAGACAATACTATCAGCTAACTTTACTTAACTGAAATTTATGGAACATTTGCAGGATGGCCCTACAAAAAAACACAAAACCAAACACATTTAAAAAGAGAAATATATGGAACACAGAGAAAACACCTTACCCAACAGCAGCGTGACATGTGTTCTTTGAAAATACACATGGAGCACTCACCAAGATAGCTTCTCTTCTGGGTCATAAAACCTAAATAAATTTAAAAGCATTGAAATCTGAATGTAATAAAATTAAACCAGAAGTTAATTTCAAAAGGATACTGGTAAAATCCCCCAATACTCAAAAATTAATCATGCTTTGCTAACTAATTTATAAATAAAGGGGAAAAAAACAAAATATTTTTAACTGAAGGAAAGCACAATTGATCAAAATTTGTGGGATTGAGCTAATGCACTGCTTATAGGGAAGTTTATACTTTAAGCATTTATGTGAGAGAAGGAAAAAAGATCTAAAATCAATGACTTAAGCTTCTACTTTAACAAGTAGTAGGCAGGAAGAAAAGAAAAGGAAAGAAAGAAATCAGTGAAGTTCTCAGTGGAAAACATTTGTGGATTCTGAAAACACCAATAACTTTCAATGCTTGCATGTTGTGCTGCCATTTTTGCCTGCTCTCTCCCGTTGAGCTCTCTCTTAAGAGCTATGTCTAGGCCTCCACAGTTTCAGGGAGCTAAGCGATTTTATGATAGAAAGAGGAAATTTGGAGCAACATAGCAGAGAAGTGTGACAAGCCACAAATAAGGGAGATGTGAGAATCATAAGCATTTCCTGGAGATTTTCTAGAAATATATAGACAAGGAAATGTGGAAAAATACTGGACTCCCTATAGTTATTATAGATAGGTTTAAGACAGAAATTTAAGAATTAATGAACTCTCCCCTCATAGGCTAGTAAATATTTGAGTCAATAATTTTTGTAAAGCTATTTATTTTCTCTTTGCCTACAAATGGACATTATTAAAAGTTTTCACTGTGAGGAAACAATTAGAATAAAGATTAACTTCGGATAAATGTAAAAGATAGCTGGTTGGTTGCACATCAGAGTTTGGGGGAAGTTGCAGATCAATACTGATAAAGTGACAGAGGGTGTCTCAATTAGGTCCTGCCACATAGACTCAGTTTTATAGGCCATGGTACTTTCATATAGTGGGAAGTTCCATGAGAAATGGGGGTCTTCTGACTTCTAGTACAAGGTCTTTCCCCTACATGATATTGTTTTCATATTAACAGTGTGCAATCAACTGACTTCCCCTGGGAAGTCATTTAACCAACAAATATTTACTAAATATTTTTCATTTATATTCATTAAATATTTTCCATGTGCCACATCATATTTAAAGTCCTGGCTATACCTAGGAATGAATAAGACAGACACACTCTTGGCTTTCACATGGTATACCTTGTAGAAGGAGGGAAGACTGAACACAAATACCCAAAGAAGTAAATACAGAAGATAAGTTCAGTGCTGTCAAAGAGAAAGGGGTGATGTGATTGAGTGAATGGTAGGGAAGAGGGAGAACTATTTGTTAAGGGGGTCAGGGACTGCTCTCTGCACGAGTGGCATCTGAAGGGAGACTGAATGAGGAGAAGACAGTTAGATGGCTTGTGAAGATTAAGATCCTTTCAGGCAGAGAAAAGCACAAGTCTACAAGCCTCCAGGCTGGAATATTCTGTTTGAAGCCGACCTTGTCTAGAAGAGGTTGCCATGCGTAGCAAAGCAGATCTGGGGCATCACTCAGGAGACTTACCTTTGGGTCTCTTCCTACCATGCTGTAAGTCTGGTCTTCAATTTTTTCACTTGTTGAAGGGTCATAATCAGCTCCTCTCTGATTCCTAAAACTTACAGGATAGCCAGAAACATTAGATAAAATCACTTATGTGAAAGCAAGCTAAAAAATCTTAAAAAACAGCCTCCAGCGAGAGAAAGCTTATCCTTTGAAAGCACACTGAGACGTAGGGTGCTCCCAGTTCCCCGTAGAAGCCAAAGGAATGACACTAACACTTTCTTCATCCTGGTCCACTTGCTTACAAATACTTGAATGTAATACAAAGTAATGGTTTAGCCCCTGCTCCAGGATTAAGGTTAGTTTAGGAAAACAGGTTGTTTGGCCTAGAGCAGAATAGGGCAAGTCCCCAAACTTCATTATGCTTCAGAACAGCAGGGAGTAAGAGACCCTCCCACATGACAATATAGTTGAGCCTCAAACCATACTGCAGCTAGGCTGTGCTCAATCCCAGAACCACATTTTGCCTGAAATGGAACAAATGCTTTAGAGATATGTTCATAATTGTTTTCCTAAGGCAGAAGCCAATACATGGATTTTGTGTGTGTTTGTGTGTGTGTGTGTGTGTGAGAGAGGGGGGGGGGAACTTTAAAAAAACTTTCCTCTTGTTTTTGAGAAACATAAATAATTACATTTGCTTTATGGCCTCAGTTTGAGAGCAAGTTTAAAAGACAGGTTCCAATCCAGCTGAATTTGCAGTGATGGATGAGGGAGCACACACATATGTGTGCATGCACAAGCATGATGGCATTTTGAGAGTGCCAGCCTATTATTCAGCAGGCTGACTCTAGCTAAATGACAGGAACAGGAAGGAAACCGTTTCCAGAAGACACAAGTATACCAAGAAGAATCCACTGCTCGGGGGAAATTGAAGAAATGTTAGTGAAATTACATAGACGTCTACAACACTCTTCATGAATAACTCATGAGGAAACTAAAAATAAGACAGCCCTTCATAAAGTTGAGTATTTATGAGGGAATAGAACGTGTGCAGAGATTGCTTATAAGGGCATCTCGGGCTGGCTGAATGGCTATCTCATTAAGACAAGTACTGGGGATCTGTAGATACATAGTTGGGGGTGGAGCTCCCATTGAATGGTACAATTTATGTTTGGCACTTACTGTAGCATCCTTAATCTAAGTCTTTTAGAAGGACAGTAGTAATTCTATCTTATCACCCTCTATGAAATGACCAAGGGCCTGTGTACCTATTTAGACAGATGACAGGCAGGAATGAGGAATGAGACAAACTGAGCTATAAAATTAGCTTCTTTACCTTCTATCCTCAATGGTCTTCTGCCTTGCTCGTTTAGGCAGAGGTTGCAAATCTGTCGCCAGCTGCTGCTGAGCATTTTTGTTACTTTCCACCTCCTTCCACCACTGATTGAGAAGTCAGACCAGTAGGCAACATTTTAAACTGAGGTGTTACTTGAATTTCCAACTTCTGTTGAAAAATAGAAAGACCTGGCCTCATCAGGATTTTGTTCTTGCATGCATAGAGTTATTTGGAGTTGGGTAGAAACTCCCACTTGAAATTAAACAGGTCCTTACTTAGATT
Source organism: Loris lydekkerianus (assembly GCA_963574355.1). Classification (NCBI taxonomy): domain Eukaryota; kingdom Metazoa; phylum Chordata; class Mammalia; order Primates; family Lorisidae; genus Loris; species Loris lydekkerianus. Next base: position 5,549 of record CAUYPK010031304.1, read on the forward strand.
TATGGATTTTTTTCAGTTGGGTTTTGTAACCACTGATTTGCAGACATTGTCTATCCTTGGCCCCTTGCTTCTATTCTTACTGCTTTACAGAGATGTGTGGGAGGTAAAGTTTGGTACACTCAGCACATCTCCTTCAGGTTGTCTTCTAAACTTGCAGGTCAGTGATCTGGAACCAAACGTATGTAGCTGTAGGAAAATATTATGAATACAATATTAGAAATATTAATTGAACACTACTATATGCCAATCGCCATGCAAGGCCCATTGGAGGGAGGGCACATGGGACGGAGGGCACATGGAACAAAAGACATGGTTCTTAGTCCCCTAAAATCAAGGAGAGGCCATTGCCACTTATTTGGCATGTGGAACATTTGAAATGAAAACACAGCAGAAAACATAAATAACTTGCAATCACTTGCTAGATTAGAGAAGAAAGAAAATTGCATATTACCAGATTTTATCATGAAAACTGTCTCCTGTGGGTAAACAAAAATAATAAAAAGTAAATGGTGAATACTGCCAGTACTCTGAAGGAAACTTTCGAATAATTGTAAAGAGGTTGATGGTACTTGTTACCTTACAGCAATTCTTAAAATATTGTAAACCATCATTATTTTTCTGTATTTCTTTTTAGGGACACTCAAAAGTACAGAGTAGAGAGAGACGAGAGAAGTAGACAGAGAAATAAAAAGGGAGAAAGGGTAAAAAGGGATAAAGATGAGAAAAGGTTAAAAAGGATAATGTATATGAAAAACATACATTTGTGTGTTGAAACTATTTGATATGAGAGAGAAATTGTAAGGGGGAGAGAGAGAGATGGCAGCTATGTATGTGTTCTCACTTAAATATTGATGAAAAATGATACAGTCCCTTCTCTTAACAAGGTCAACAATACCCTTTACAACTGGAAATCCAAAGATCAATCCTTGGCCCTCACCTTATTTGATTTTTCAGAGCTATTTGACACAGATGGTCACTCCATTCTTCTGGAAATCCTTTGGCTTCCAGGACACCACACACTCCTGGGATCCTACCTTACTGTCTGCTCTTTTTCCATTTCTTCTGTGAGTTGCCCCCCACCCCCAATCTTATTAATGCTAGAGGGCTCCCAAGGCTCACTGCTTGGGCTCCTTAGTTTCTGCACCGACTCTTAGTGATGTCACTCCCTCATGAGTCTACATGCCCTCTGCATGCTAGCAGAAGTCAGCCCTGGACTCCAGACTTGTGGATCCACAGCATAATCAACATTTCTACTTGGGTGTCTAATAGGCATTTGATTTTAACATGCACAAAAATGAATTCCTTTCTTTTTTTTTCCTCAAGGCTTCTTTTCCTTTGTTTTTATTCCACCTCAAATAATAGTAATTCCATCCACTTTGGTTTATGCTACAAACCTTAGAGTCATCCTGCATTTGTTTGTTTCTCTAACTGTACATCTAAACTGGAAATTATCCAAGAATCCAAATCTATATCATTTCTCCTCACTTTAGTCACTATCATGTTGGTACAAGCCACCATCATCTCTTCCTTGGGTTATGGCAATAACTTTCAGACTTTCATTCTCCTATCATCAATAGTCTACCTTAAACACAAGGAGTTGATCAATTCTTTTTATATATAAGATCATATCCATCCTCTGCTTAAAATCTATCAGCACCTCTCCATCTCATTCAGAGAGAAATTTAAAGTCCTTAAAATGGCCTTCATATAAAATATGTCAGCCCATTATCTTGCTGAGCAACTTTTTAACCGTTCTTCTCACTGTTCACTATACTGTAACCTCATTGCCCCTTTCTTTGCTATTTTTTGAGTATTCCAGACATGCCACTGCCTTGGAGCCTTTACAGTTACTGTTCCCTCTTTTCAGATTCCATGCACCACAGATATGTGCTGTGCTCAAAAGTTAGCTTCATAGGGAGGCATTTCTGAATCTCTCTGTTTAAGACTGGATTTTGTTTACCTTCAGGCTCTGCCAATCTTGCTTATTTATCTTTTCCATAGCACTTATCATCTTTTAAAATAGAATATTTTTTTCTTATTTGTGTTTTGTATACCTCCGCTTAAATGTGGGCTTACTGAAGGAAGATATTTTACCTGTTTTATTTATTGCTATGTCCCAATACCCAGAATAATACAAAGTAGGGGCTTGATAAGTATCTGTTGAATAACTTGATGAAAGGAAAAAGTGGTTTGACTAGTTGTTGGGTCAGACAATAGCTTGATTTGAACTCCAGGTAGCATCATGGTTTCAAGATAATCAATTTCCTGGACCAAATATGACACCAAATTTCATGCATTTGAATATTAATTTCCAGTGCAATAGTTTTGGGAAATAGAGAACCCTTTTGGGCCCCTCATGGATGGAAGGGAAGCAGAACATAAAGCTTTAGGAAATTCCAAGGCTAACCATATAAAGAACAAAAAACCTTGTTTTGGAGAGAAAAACAGGAGCAATTACTATGCATAAAAAATAGCCAGTTGTTATTTATGAAGAAGTATAAAAATGACCCCAAAGGCATTTTGAAGATCTTTGGGGCTGCTATAGCCCTCATAGCCCAGAGTAGCAGGGTATTATGGGCAGAAAGATCTCATGGATGGTGCCCAAGGCAGCTGTGGGACCTTGGGGCTCACTGCCCAGGCCAATTTGGGCATGATATATGCTCTTTGAGTTCCAATGGTGTGCTTCTTGACTATCCTAACTATGTCTCCAGTGGGCTCACGTGTGGCTTAGACTGCCTCTCTGAAAATGACAAACTGCAAACTTTGGCATCATCTATGTGGTGCTAATTCTGCAGGCATGCAGAATGCAGGGGCTGCAGCAGTGTGGCACCTCCACCTGGATTTCAAAGGATGTATCGGACAATAATGGGACCCATGCAGAGACTGCTGCAGGAGTGGAGCCACCCTAGAGTCCCCACTAAAGTGATGCCTAGGAGGCTCATGGAGTTGGGGCCTCCCGTAAGACCTCAGAACTGTGAAGCTACCAGAGTTCAGTGCTATCCTGAGAGAGCTCCAGGCCTGTGATTTCTGAGTGTGAGAGCTGAGCAATGGGATGAGTTGCCTCATATCTTGAGATTCCAACCTTCTCCCTGGGGTTTGAAATGGAAGTTTCTGTCCTATGCCTGTCCCAGCATTATATTTTGGAAGAATATAACGTGTTTGAATTAAAAGGCTGAGAACTGCAGGGAAGTTTGCCTCAGGATGAAACATGGCTTGGGCCTCACTCGTATTTGTTTTAGATGACACTTTAGACTTCAGACCTTTGAGATGATGCTGGAAAGAGCTAAGACTTTGGGTGATATTGAGATGGAACGACTATATTTTGCACATGAGAAGGACATACATTTGAAGTGCCAAGGATGAAATGCTATGGTCTATGTATGTTCTCCAAAATTCATATGTTGGAAACTTAAAATCATCAATACAACATTGTTGGGAGGCGGGGCCTTTTTGAGGGGCATTTACATCATGAGGCCTCCACTATCATGAATGGGTGAACATCATTATAAAATGGAGTTTGGTCCTCTTGCAGTCCTACCTTCTGTTACATAAAGGACAAGGGAAGAAGGCCCTAATCAGATGCTAGTGCCTAGATGGTGCACTTCCAAATCCCTAGAAAATCTTGTTCTCTATAAATAATGCACCAGTGCAAATGGACTCAGACAATGATCAATTTAAAAGACTAGGCCAGGAGCGGTGGCTCACGCCTGTAATCCTCGCACTCTGGGAGGCCGAGGCAGGTGAATTGACTGAGCTCACAGTTTCCAGACCAGCCTGAGCAAGAGCAAGACCCAGTCTCTAAAAACAGCTGAGGGTTGTGATGGGAGCCTGTAGTGCCAGTTATTTGGAAGGCTGAGGCAAGACAATCACCAACAGTTTGAGGTTGCTGTGAGCTGTGACCCACGGCACTCTACTGAGGGCAACCAAATGAGACTGTCTCAAAAAAAAAAAAAAAAAAAAAAAATTAAAAGGTTTGGTAGGAAGCACCAAGCAGAGTGCAACGTGTTATCAGAGCAGAGCCACTTTGGCCTTTTCATTCATTTTCACTCATCATGTGCCAACCCCTATTCATTCTCCATTTATCCTCTGCCATGGAGTCATATATGTAAACTGAGGGAAAGGTATCAGCACAAAACTGGACGTGGCCTGGGAGACTTTCCACCTCCTTTCATAGATTACTTGTACCCTCCAGACTTGCTCATGCCTCATACCAGTGGTACCATTTCGATCTTAAGGTGGATGTCAATTGAGCACTCTGAACATTATGACTTGATGTGTCTGGAAGGCCAGCTCCTAATAAGCAACTCTACCAGGGATCTGTACTGTTCAAAGATTTTAAAAATGGTTCAGAATTTTCCGTAGCAGATAAAATGGGCTTGCTACAAATATAGACCTAAGGATCTATATTATCATTCTCCTTAGAGAATTTGCCATAAATTCTATACAACATCTATTCTCAGCTCAGATACTTCAAATACAATAAGGCTCCCCGGTCTGATGCCTCAAGTGATAGGGCCCCTTTTACCGTCCCTTGGATTTTTTGCACATTTCATTCCTGCTCTAAGACCCACTCACAGCTGAAGTCATTTATATCTCTCAATAAATGGGTGAAAAAAGTATTTCTAAGTGTGGAATATGTTGCATTTGGAAGTTAGAAAGGACTACCAGGAATTAAGCTCTCCTCACAGTGTTGGGGGTTATGAATGCAATAATCCGTCATTGACTTTGTTGGGAATGTCCTGGATAACCCCAATTCTGGGACTCCTAAAAATGATCTTGGTGTGTTAAGGCCCAGAATCTTCATAAAGTTTATCTCCCAAAATTTTGGAACATAGGTGTCTACCAAGGCCCTGCATCATACTTGCCACTTCTTACACATACCATCTAATTACCATATTTTGCTGTGTAAAATGCACTTCTCTGAACAATGCACATCCACAGTTTTGGCCCAAACTTTCAGGAAAACACCACTTAAGGAAGTTGCCAGCTCTAGTTGGGAGAGACACCTCTAGGGAGGGCTAGCACTCTCCTGGTAAATGTGCAGACTGTACCACCCTCCCACAGCTGTCTGCTTTGTGAAGGCACCTCTTTCCTCCTCTCCTGGGAACCCTTCCCTCCATGCCATGTCTGGGGCTGCAGCTGAGGTGGCCATGTCTGGCTGGTGGGGTGGTAGCGTTTGAGGCTGCTAGGGCTGCAGGTAGCCAGGCAGGTGCCTGGGGCCTGCTTGGGGCTCTCAGTCTCCTCTATTTGGACAGGATTTGGGCCTTGATGTTTGCCCTACATGGTTGTGGCCCACCTTGCCAGCCCCACTGCTGCCCCTTCCCCTGATTGCAGTGTTTGGCAGAGGCCTCTCTGGTACTGTCCCTCTGGATCCTGGATCATCCTGGACTAGAACTTTGTGCACCAGGCAGCCCCAAACAGGAGGCCATGGCAGCCCTGGGCTGGGTTCCTTTGCTCTCAACCCATACAGCCCATATATAATGTGCATTCTTTTTTAATTTGTTGACACAGCTTTATCATATAAGCTGCCAACTACTATTTTTTATAAGAGAAGATTTGATTATATCTACATTAGAAATTTTGTGGATCATATTAAGTGATGAGAGTAAGGATCCAAATTTGACTCTTAATCATTGATGAATTTTTGAAGTATTACTGATCATCCTGCTCATTTCTGGATAGTTGGAAATGAGTCATCAGTAGTTGTGTAACTAAGATGAAGAGGAGGTTTATTGGCATTGGAAGCTTACCAGATGCCAGTAGTTTTTCTAAATTAGAATTTATACCCTGACTATATGGCAATATTTAGAGGGGTGCAAGGGAGAATTGTTAAAAGTGTAGAAATTTCATCTTGAGTTTGACAATAACTTCTAAGATTATGGAAATTTAACTTCAAATATTAATTGGACAAAAATAACTCAGAATATTTTCCCAGAACCATCTCCTCACACTCAGTTTTACTTTTGTTATTTATTTATTTATTTATTATGTTAATGTATTTTGCCAAATATAATGCAAGGTTTATTTAAGATTTTGTTTGCCTCAATATTTGGAAGTAAAAGTGAGAATTATACATGGCAAAATACATTAACATAATATCATCAACTGAGAGGCTTAATGTTCTGAGTCAGGTGCGTATGGTTTAGGTTCCTTTGGACTATGTTTTGAATATTACATATAGTGTGCATGTATACATGTATGAAATTACATATTTGTATACATGGTAAAGATGTATTCTTTTTTTTTTTTTTTTTTTTTTTTTTTAGACAGAGTCTCACTTTGTCGCCCTCAGTAGAGTGCCTTGGCATCATAGCTCACAGAAACCTCCTACTCTTGGGCTCAAGTGATTCTCTTGCCTCAGCCACCCAAGAAGCTGGGCCTACAGGCTCCCGCCACAATGCCCAGCTATTTTTGGAGACTAGGTCTCACTCTGGCTCAGGCTGGTTTTGAACCAGTGAGCTCAGGCAATCCACCAGCCTTGGCCTCCAAGAATGCTAGCATTACAAACTTGAGCCACTGTGCCCAGCCTAAGTTGTATTCTTTTGTTTGTTGCATGTGAAATGCAAACTGCTTCTAGTCCCTATTCCTATATAGTTGGAAAGGATCATCCTGCTCATTTCTGGGTTATCAGAAATGAGTCATTTGACAAGTTAATATTCAGATACAATATAGCTAAGACTATGTTAATTTCCTCTAGCAAATATAGCTAAGACTATGTTAATTTCCTCTAGCAAATATATATCTGGCATTGCAGCTACAATTATAGCTACTCATTGAGTTGGATTTTGGTAATCTACTCCCATCTTCCAGGATTCATTTGATCTTCATAGGGGGAAATCTTGGAGGAAGAGGGAAATAGTTTCTTAACCTTCCACTTGGTTTTTCTTACCTCATAGCCACAGAAGCAATGCATAGATTCACACAACTACCAGGAATGTTCATTTTAAATATACATGTAGGGACTGGGAGAAGGGCCAGGGAATAGGAACTTGGATCTCAGTGGACTCACATTAAGCAGGATCCAGGCCAGAACTCCATTTATTACATGGCTCTCATACTTTTGCAGGTGTCCTTGGTGATGCTTTTGCTCCCCACATATCAATGTTAATTTAGACCCTGTGTCCAGTAGTCCTTGAAATGTTTGGATATTTCTTTCTGGAGTGTAGAATTATTTGAGTCAATAGCCAGAGATCCCATTGTGGAAGGACTAAAAAAAAAAAAATCATTATCAAGTAACTTTGCCATGATACTGTTGTATCCTTTTTCCTGGGAACATGGCTTTTCCATCAGCCAATAAATATATTTCAGATTTGAGAATGTTTCTGGTCTGGATAGTAAGCAAAAAATTATGAATTTTTATTGGAGTATCTACCATCAGCCTCTTGGTCATCTATTCCTAATTTCTTTTCATTGTACAATTCTGAGCAATACCCTATGGATTGTCTATCTATTTTGATCTTGGAGATACCATATTCTATTCACCAATTTCAGCCTCTTTTACTACCACTTTGACCTTACTAGTTATCAGAACAATTGTGTTCATCTTGCTTTTGTCAGTTAAATGAAGCTACCTGGCTTCTATTATCTCTGTATCCCCTCATTCTCTTGCTATTGGGGAGCCCAGTTCTTTAAAAGGAGAATCTCTTACTTCCCTGGTCTACCAAGGACAAACTGTCACTGAGCTCAAAGAAATTTTTACCAGCCTGTTCCTTATCACTTGGTAAATGGATTGTCCTCCAGGCCTTTCCACAAAACAGTATTAACTTGTGGGTTTTCAGGCCTCATGTAGTATATCCACTCTAGAAGGCCTTTTGATCACTGCTCCCATCATCTGTTACATTTCTACTTCATTAGACATTGGCTATCGCTTTGTCCAAACTACCAAGAGCCATCCTAGCAGCATATTAGCACTGTCTCCTGGGGTTCTTGATGGGGCGTAAATCCTGAATCACAGGACAGTGCTCACACATGGATAAACTCATCTGATTCCAACTTCCCATTATGTTCTGCATGAGTCGGCATCTGCATGAGTCGGCATCTTCAGGACACCATCCCATATAAACTCTCCTGGCTCTTGCTGGTACATGTTGGCAAGATACTACAGCTACTTTGATACAGTCTCTAAACTCTCTTAGCAGACCCAGAACTTTTCCAAACTATATTATATTATAATTTTCCCAGGATCTGGTGTCCAGGAGGGAATGTAGGGAAGATAATCAGGGAATGTGTCCTATTTTAAGAAGCAGAAGCATTTGCGTCTTTTTCAAAGAAAAGTGGCATGAGGAGTCAAGCTTTTAAAAGGAGGGGACCATTAAGAATGACTGGAGGGCTCATCCAAAACTGAAGGAATCTAATGCCAGCCAACATGCTTCCATCCTGTCCCAAGTCTCAGTCTCAGCCACTCCTTCCCAGTCTTCTCTATAGTTCTGCTTCCTAACCTTCAGCCCCTCCTGTCCCCTGTGCCCCACCCCGCACTATAGGAGATGAGAGCCCCTTTCTATACTACCAAGAAAGCCCCAGGCTTTCCCACTTCATCTTGTACTGGTGGCATTTCACTCTTCAGCTTTCATTTCCGCCTCAGTCCTCCATTAGTGGAAATTGTAACAATTGCACCATAACTGTACTCCAGTGATGGGACTCTTACTTCAGAGCTCGCTGGGTGATCTAGCTCCTGAATCCCATTTTACAGTTGTGTTTCTAGAGCTACTTTTGGTAGAGACTGCTCCAGCTTGTCTTCCTCAGGAGACAAACTTTAAGACACTGAGATTTGCATGCAGAAGGTTAATTGAGGAACGCTTTAAGTAACAGCACCTGCAATGCATGAGCGAGAGACGCAGGATCGGGCAGAGGGTTGAATTGTGATGCATTGTACAAGGGGCCTGAGTGGATTCTGTGGTGAGATTTGGAGCCGTGCTGCCCTTTACAGTTGTTCTATTTCATTTAAGAGTCATTTACCTTGGCCCCACCAATCATCGCATGCAGCTGTTCTAGGGACGGGGATGTGAAATCTTGGGAGGCACCTTCTTTTATCCTAGAAAAATTCCTGGCAAGGAGCTCAGTTATGAACTATCGACAATGTACACTTCTGGCAGGCCCAGGAAAGAAGGCCTCAGTCTCAAAGGAATATTTGGACAGCGGACACAGAGTCTGCCACAGGTCCCAGTAGAGACTTACTCAGTGAATGAGTGAATGGTCCTTTTGAGGTTAGAGCTGATTTCTTTTGGATTTATATACAGAAGTTATCATAGCACATTTCATGTAGTAAGAACGTGATTAATATGTACTAGATGAATAAATGAAGCGATGAATTTTTGGACTACTATCTGTCAGTGGCCATACTAGGTCCCAGTCAATACATTTGATGTTCATTTTAACTATAACCCTTCTGCATTGCGATTTTTTAAAATGTGCCCCTCCCACAAAGTAAGATGATGAGGGTTTACTATTTGTGTGGAACAATGACTGAAAAAAGCCACTTTGAAATGTGGTGATGTGAGTGGGCACTTGTTGAGCCCAATTTAATTGCTGTTCTGCTCTTCAGCCATGACATAGGGCCCATTAGTGCCTGGTTGGTTGACAGCAATTCATTGACACGTACTGCCTTAGATAGAGGCTGAGTCTGCGTCCTGTGGAAATGCCTATTAGCTTCATTCTGAATACTTAAAAGAGTATACCAGAAATGCTTAAAAATTCATTCTTGGAAACAGATTGTTGGTAACGGGTTTATTTGCTCTCTAAATACATAGTTTGTCACCACATGCATTAATTCTTCATTAAACAATGTCAACATTCCACTTGGTAGAAATAATTGTACCCTCTCCTTAGGTGCAATTATCCTGATGAAAGTAATTAGTCAACACAGCTACTTAAGAAGGAGCCTTGCATTTGGAAGGGATTCAACTTACATGTACCATGTGGCAGAAATTTAGCTTGGCACTAGATTCAACTTGGCAATATACGCAACCTCACTGAGGGCTCCTTGGTGAGTGATTTTTTTCCCCCCGCCTATAAAGGTGATGTCCCATCACCATGAACACCCAATACAAAGAAAACATTATGTGAATTAATCCCCAAAGCACACCTGCTATGCTGAAAAAAATTATATGTATTTATTATTTTTTTAAATAATGAAAATATTAGGATTTGAATTATGTTTTATCATCTCTTGCCTGTTTGTCAACTTACTGGACCTTCAGAGAATGTTGAACATCCACATAAGCCCCTCCTCTGACATCCACTGTACATTTGGAGTTTGGATTTTGCTAAACAGTTACATGGAAGAGACTTTTGATCGGCTTGAGAGCTGAAGCAGTTTGTGAGGGTGAACACTTCTTTTCAAGTTTTAAACTTTTTAAGTTATTTCCAGACCAGTTTGTTTCTGTGTAAAGAAGTTAAAAAAAAAATTCGGTCAAAAGGCTCTCAAATCTCCATTGCTAAATTTTCTGGGGTGACAGTACTGTTTATGTCTTGATAGGAATTTGGGTTACACAGGTGTTTGCAATTGTCAAAATTCAGCTAATGATCACTTTTACATCAAAGAAAAAGACTCAAGACAAATATTGAACTTTAATGATATGTATACTGAAGTATTTATGGAGAAGGGTACCAATGTCTGCAATTTAATTTGAAATGCATCAAAAAATAAGATGGTTGATGGATGAATAAGGGATGGATAGATGGGTAGTTATGTGAGAATGTAAGTAGAGTGAAATATTTATGGCAGAATCTAGGTCACAGGTACAAGTGTGTTCCATGTAAAATTATTTAGATTCTTTGCAATAAAATATTGGAAATGTTATTGCCACTAGCACTCCTCCTATAGTGCCATTGAGGCAAACTTTAATCAAAGTGGGAGGCAATTTAATTTAGCCACTGTTAATTTGGTGCCTATGTTGGCACAGCCTGAAGCTGTGCAGTCTTCCTCTCTCCTTACCCTAACTGGGGGAGTGGAACAGCTTCATCCCTTCCCTCTAATTGTGATATCATAGGAAGAATATAAGCAAGTGTATCCCAACACTCTGTGATTCATTGGTTGATTTATTCATTGAACTATCTGTGCTTCGATTCATCCATCCATCTTTCCATCATCCATCTGTGTCTAGTCGGTTTCTCTCTTTGGTGTGAGGGAGTCTAAAGGCTACTCAGGATAGAGTTCTACAATCAAGAAACTTACAGCATCATGGGGATCTTAGCATCAAGTTGCTATTCCTGCAAGTTCCACTCTGACCTTGTTTATTCATTCTGTCAGACAAAATCACTTCAAAAAAAGAGATGTGATATAAGGTATATGAAAATATACTTGTCTGCATGTGGAACACTTCAAAAGTGGGACTTTTGATTTTCATGGCTTTTTCCAAAGCCACAAAATATTCAAGCCATGAATAAAGAACCAAGTCTTTCCTGTGGGAAACTTGAGAGGAAATCTAACAAAACTTTTCTCAATTGGAGTAAACCATTAAATACTTAAAAGTATTTTAGTAGACTATAAAACCAAACCAAGTCCTCTGAAAATCAGGAGACCAAATCAAATGTTAGGTTTAGAATAGTCCCAACTGAATGCATCTCACTCAGGTCCTGCCAAGGGAGTTACTGTTCCCTCTAGGACTATCTCCTTTTTATTGATTTTAATTAAGTTTTACAGAATAAATTAGTTCACCATATTTGGATCACATTTGCACACACAGATGAAAAGTTCTTCCAAATCAATACTATGCTGTCAAAATAGCAGTCTGTGTGATGCAACTATTACTGAAACTCCAGTCAAGGAAAAGGGTCAGGGTATCAGGAGAGAGAGATGGCAGGAGAGCCAAAGAGGAGAAAGGTCAGCAGAGGAAGTGGAAAAAAAGGGGGTAGAGAAGATATGAGAAGAGAATAGAAGAAGCAGGGAAAGGAGGTGAAGCCACAGGTTTGCCAGTGCTAGGGAGGGCATGCTTACTTACAGCCACGTGTTGACTACTTGCTGGCACATGCTGAAGTCTCTGGGTCTTTTTGCCTTCGTTCTGCAATCAACATACTGCCACTTGAAAGTCTTCATATCCCATTGTTTGCCATTAGAAACAAGAGGGCAAGGTTCTCCATGGTCCTAAGATGCAACCAACTGGGTGCCCAGTTCTTGCCCCTTCTATATCATCTACAATAAGAAAAAGATTTCTTTCACCTATTCCTACTTTGATATTAGAAGTATTGGATATTTTCCCTTACCTGTCTTTGCCTCAACTTAACCATATAATGAAAACAGCCATCAACTACAAACTTTGTACTTTCAAAGAGAGAACATGAAACTCACAGTGGTGGGCCCTTCCATAGGATGGTGCTCATCTTTCTCTGTTTATTTTCTATGATAAAAATTGCAGTGATGATGTCTTGGGTTTTTAAATGATCTGGCGATACACATTTCTGATAGCACCACAAGATTTTGACTTGGGGAGCTATTGAAGTTACATGGCACATTTGAGGAGTTTGAGATGAAGGGCGTAATTTGTTATTCTTGGGTGCAAACTCTGAATTGGAGATTAGCATGCAGGAAATTGGGGGGTGTCATAGGTTGACACTGGGTAATAAAAGAGAAGGAAGCAACACGGGGGATAGGGACAATTCAGGCTATGATGCAGTCTCAGTGAATATCTTTGCCAACTGCAGGTTTCTGGAGCTGGGAGGACAGGAATCTTCACAGCTGTTCCTTGTTGGGACCAGGGGCAAAGGCTTTATACTGCTGCATTGTTCGGTCATTGGATGTGGGTTGTTTCATGAAGTCAGCCTACTGTTTGTTGAGATGTCTCTCTTCAGCAGAGGTACTTCCTGGAAAGGACTGACAGCCGAGAGCTGTCACCAGCAGCACTCCCAGCAAATGCAGGAACAAATCATGCCTTCCCTGAAGGGAGATTCTCTGCCACCTTACAGCATCCACTACGAGGAATGGTTTTTCTCCTTCTCACATGCGGGTGTCCTCTGGTATGTGGCAGCCATAATCCCACATTGTTCTTTGAGTCTTCCCATACACTTACAGTTAGCCATGGCTGTTCCATCCCAGTATTTTTTCTCTTTTCAGTTTGGTTCCCTGAGCAGCTGTAATCATAGCTACAATTTTCTTAGCAGCATTATCTTTCACCTTCGGTTTGAAATTGAGAAAGGCCTCAATGTCCCTCCATGGAGAAATTCTACCTGCTCTGACTCCTAGCCCAGGGAGGAGCAAACCAGGACTGATCAACAAGCAAGGTATAGGTTCTGGATTGGTTTCTATGAATTTTTTCTTATCAATTTGCTGGTGCAGAAAGGGACGGGGGTTGCTTTTCTGTTTCCTGCTTGTAAGGCATGTTAATATGAGTTTCAAGTCAGTCCATGGGTAGATCTATATGTTTTCCTTGGAGAGCTTAAGAAGGGCTCACTAAATAATATTCTTTTCCACCCATCAATCTGTGTTAGGAAGATGTATGACTGGTATCTAAGGCACTGTCAGTCTGTTATTTTCCATGTTCCTCTCACATGTCAAATATAAAAATACAGCCTGTCAGTGTAAGTGTGATATGGGGCATTGTTCACAGCGACTGTGAAAAATCCTGTAGCGTTCCCTGATTCATCATTTCAACAGCCTAATCATTTCATAGCCCAGTCTAAACAAAGCAGTTAAGGGCATTCTGACTTAGGGGGTACCAAATCAGGGTCTATTCAGAAAGCACTGAAAGGTCCCAACGAGAAAAAAAGTGTTCTGGAGAAAAGAAGAGAAGCCTTGTCTTTGTTCCCAATTTCCTGGTTTCTGATCTTTTTCAGAAGCTTGTTTATCAGTTAATTATTCTCCATCACACCCTGTACCCTGACATTTTGCCGAAGTGGCCGGGAGGCCTCGTTAAATCAGAATTTCTACTTTCAGCTCACCTGTCACAGCTAAAGGCTCCCTCAAATGCATTGACATTGATTAATATTTAATGATTGAATAGTAGAAATGTTGGCTCAGCACTTTTTACATTTTTTTCCTCTTTAAATGGAAAAAAAAAACGCCTTTAGAATGGACTTTCTTTCATATATGCTCAGCTGTAGATTTCTACCATGAGAAATGCATGAAGGGAAAATGACAATACGTGTTCCCAGAAAAGACTAGACTGTAGTGGAGAGAATGGAACATTAATGAACACCTGGTCTGGGCCAGATACTGAGTTAGATACTTTCCACAGTTCATCGTCAATACACATATCACTTCTATGGGGTAGATATCGTTATTTTTATTTGAGAAATGAGGAAACGGGCTCAGAGAAGTTAGTGAACTTGCCTGAGGTCACATGTTCAAAAGGTAGAATCAGTGTTCAGATCTTGAGTTATTTGGTTACACAGTCCAAATTCCTTCAAAACAGATGTTGCTTCTCTGGGAGACAGAAAGTCTGAGGCTGGTTAAGTCAGTGCCCTACCTGTTGACTCCAGCAATCATTATGTGTTGTTGTGCCTCAGTTTCCCCATTTGCTAAATGGGCTATAAACAAGATTTGAATTCTAGTTTGGGCTCAAATTTAATTTTGGACACAAGTCTGCTTTTGAATCAGGCCATCTTCTACTTTACATGAGCAATACCGTACATGAAATTTTTTTAATGATATACATGTAGAAAATAGGAATAAGAAACATTCCCGGGAAAATAGTAAAGTACATACAAATGGTAGGAAAAATCAAAATATGACTAGTATAGAATAGACAGAAGTGTGCTAAAAAGGAAAGATAAAGGGCCACAGACCTAGAATGAATTCTGCTTCTGTTACCTGCTAGTGGCATAAATGGGCAGATGTTGTAACTTCTACAAGCTTCTGTTTTGTCAACAATAAAACAGGGAGAGTAATTCCTAGTTCTTAGAATTTTTTAAAGAATGTAAGAGATCATGTATTTCAGAAAATTCCCAAGTGGGGGGAAAAAAACTTTAAGAGCACCAAAAATGAAATAGCAGCATAAAAATAAATAGCAGCAGAGAACAGGACAGACACTACAGAAAAGCAAATCAGTGATGCACCGTGCAAGTTCTAGAACTCCTACAAAATGCAGAAGAGAAGGATAAAAACATGCAAATGATGAAGGACAAGATGGTAACTATACAAGGTAGGGAATGGAGAAGAAAGCAAATGAGTTTGTGTGTTCGAGAGGAGAAAACCAGAGCGCTTGGAGATGAAACAATAATCAGAGACATATGTTAAGTGAAAAGCCACTTCTCTGAGTCATATGAAGACTTAAGTATCCAGAACAGAAGGATTCACTGTACGCCAGAAAAGAAAAAAAATCAAAGAGAAAAGAACCACACTTGGACATGACTGCCCAAAATGTTTGATTTAGTGGAATAAAAATAAATCCCACATTCACTCAGGCAGAAAGAAAAATGTTACCTATAATGACTGATCTTAACCTTTCTGTAATAGCAAATGCCAGAATTTGAGAAAAAATATTCATTTTGGGGGGAGACCATTTTGTAACTAAAGAACTTCAAAACCATTCAGACTGCGTTGCATGTGTGGCAGCCACAAAAAGACCTTCTCCGCGGTTCAAAGGCTCAGAAACCACTCACTGATGTGAGCCTTCTATTATTAAAAACCATTATACAAAATATGCTATAAACAACCAAGAGATGAAAATAATGAGACGAAGAGAAATGCGGGCACTATATGAAGTCTACACTTTGCAACCTAAACTCAATAATAAATTGAATTTTGTAATTCAAAGTGTAAAAGGGGTTAGGGGCTAAGCTTGGCCTAGCAGTGTTTCCCTGTATTCTGTTCCTTTGCTACCTTTTCAGCACCAGATCTAACTCTTCAGCTGTGTCATTTACCCCACTGTCTTCCCTTTCAGATGAAACCCCTTGCTGTATTCATGGTACTTTCCTCTACAAGCACTTGTTAACAATGGATGACCTATGTACAACGTTGGGTCAGAATGCCCAGAAAATGATGAAACAAAGGATTTGCTTTTGTTCTGCACAAAAGCAAAGTTGCAAAGAGTTATATTCTGGCCATTCTTAATGCAAAAAGCTTGACGAATGGTGTTCTGTATTTTTCAAACACATATTGAATAACTCCAATCATGAGGATTTAATCTGGAAAGCATTTATAAACAACCAAGTGGAAAACTTTGTCACCACGGCCTAACTTCACAGCATCTTCTTACTTTAACTACGTAAAGCAATTATGGGTACTAAAACTTCACAAGGCTCTTTCAGCTGAATCTTAATAATATTAGCCAGTGGCTGGTGAGATTTGAGGTGATTTTGAGTAGTGTGTTGCAGTTTTTCATAATTGAGCATATTGTACCCTTATAATTAGGAAGGAATTGAATTTTAAAAACCCACAATATTCAAAGGCTCAAAACAGGCAATTCACAAGAGCAAAAACCGAACTAGGCGGAAAGCGTGAAAAAAATACTCTGCCTCATTAGTAATCATAGAAATTCAAAATAAAACCACAATAATGGATGTTTTTATCCTCATTAGGGTGAGAAATAATTTAAAATTTGCCTATATTGGTAATGGTAAGGGTGGGCAGTCACAGGAACGCTCATAATTCTGTTGGTAAGAACACACATTAGTACACCCCTTGGAAGAGGAATATGGCCGTAGCTAGGACAGCTGGCAATGTACGCGTCTATGAGCTGGCAATTGCAATTTCAGATCATTGCAGCATTGCAGACAATGACAGACAACTGAATACAACATCCATCAACAGGATGTCCGATAAAACGTTTGTGGCACATTCCATTGTGCAGTTGCTACAACCGAACATGAGCCACGTATGACAATGTGGGAAAACCCACAAAACGTGACGTGAGAGCATTACCAAGTTATAAGTTACAAAGGATTATTTATACAATGACTCCAAATTTATAAGTTTAAAAATGTAAAAAACAATCCCTATTTTGTTCACAAATATAAACGTTTGTAGCAAAACTCTAAAAGCAGGCAAGGAAACGTCAATTCAGGTTGGTGGTTATCTCTGAGGAGAAAAGGAAGAGGCTTGAAATCGGAGAAGGAAAACAGAATGTCAGCAGTACTGCACTGTTACTCTCTTTAAATGTAAATATCTGAGGCTTGTGTATGAATAAGTTATTCTAATAACAGCAAAACTTATAGTTGGCATTATATTGGCATAAAATGTCATATTAAAAATGAAAATAAAATATTAATGTATTTTACTTATAACATATTTTATAAATATAAAAATAAAGTCTATATTTATAATTTAGGTGCATTCTATGACTATAAACAGATAAAAGATTTATAATAGAAAGCCTGCAAGGAAATAAAAAAGGAACCAAATACTGGTTATATCTGAAGGATGTATACATGCGTATAATTTCCTTGTCTTCTTTAATTTTTCCATATTTTCAAAATTTTCATCATGAGACTATGTTATTTTTATAATTGAAAACTTTAAAAGACATTATGGAAGTATGATTTAAAATGTAGGCTTATGTTTACATGGATGGGGCTGGAAAATATTCTTCTTAGTTAAGTATCTCAGGAACAGAAAAAATATATATCTGATGTACTCAGTACTATTGTGAAATCAGTTTAGAATCCCTCATATTTGCATATGAAGAATGAAAAACAACTTTAGCCCAGGATGAAGGAGGGAAGGGGAGGGTGAGGGAAGGGAAAGGGGGTGGGTTGATGGGAGGGTTAGAAGGGGGACCACACCTTTGGAGCACATTGCAAGTGCAAGTTGGATCTATCAGGTATAGAACACAAATGTCTTAATGTTGTAATTGGGTAAATGAGATGAAAGCTATGTTGATTAGTAGGATGCAAGCACTCCAATTTGTACAAATAATCAGCACATTGAATCCCATAATGGCATAAATGTATTTATGATCTATGTACAAATGACTTAATAAAAAAAATCAAAAAAGTGTAGGTTTGGGCATATTGTGGAGGGTCTTGAAGGCCATGTTAAAATTTTGGCTTCATAATATACACTACTATTTTCCAAACTGTGTTCTGTGGAACCCTAGTGACACTTGGTGTGTTTATCTGTGCTCCTGGGAAAAGATCTTGGCATCAAGGGAATGGAGAAGTATATTCCACTGGAAAACTGGGAGTTGGGGGAGGAAGTGAATATATGGTGAACAACAATCTAATCTGTGACCACCATCTCCATCTACAAAATGAAGAAAGCACAGCCACTTGCTGCATGGTAGGCTTTTGTTTATGTTGAGTCCACAGTGTGGGCTCCATTTCTGAAAGATGCCAAGAACTCCCTGAAAGGATGGGTTCAGCATGGCGCAAAGCCAAAGGCAGTAGCGTGAATCCCAACCCAGCTGCACCTTGTCTGTTCTCAAGGTGTGATAACAAGTGAGTGAAAGTTTAAAATGCCTGGGAATTCCTGAGAAGAAAATTGCTAAGAAATGAAAATAGACTTGCAAGGGATTAGCCCAAATCATCGTGCATATAAGAGATAACCAGATGGGTAAGAAGCTCATAATTCACATTTCACAAAGTTTTCTGTTAATTGATATTTAGTATTCAGAGACTTTATAGAACCTAGATTTCAAAGAATAATTTCAATCCTCAAGAAAGAAAATAAGACTGATCTAGAATATTTTTAAATAATGTGAATTAAAACTATATGATCAAACAACCTATTGATCCTTACCATTTTTATTTCAAAAATTGTTTGGTACATGTTATATTCTACATTTGACACTCATAAAAAAATACTATATGGATTTTTTTTCAGTTGCTGTCTCTGCATATTGACTATGTCAATAGGATATATAGGCAGCTCTTCCTTTTTGAGTGAACACAGTGGCATTTTTATTCTAAAAAGCAATAATACATGTACATAAAATATGTTTTGAATTTCTGTTTACTGTCCAGAAAACTTTTAAAAGCACAAGGCTTGTGACCAGTAGTGTTCCAGGAGAAACTGGAAAATAAAGCAATAACTGAAAGGAATCAGAAATGAGCCTGGCCTGTGGCCAAATTGTGAAAATGTCAAAGCTTGTCCATGATGCTGGGTTCACGTGAGTACTTGGCCCTTCTCACTGTCACAAGTCCAGTGGCCTCATGGTCTTCACTCTGGCTCTAGAGACAGAAAACATGACACTCATTTCCAACATGGTATAAATGCTTGATAAGCACTCTCGTTTTAAATATTAAAGGGAAAAATCTATAACAAGCAAAGAGTGCTGGGAATGGTAGCTAGGGAAGCATTTTGGAAGATGGAGACTGTCTTGGTGCTCAGAATAATCATGAAGAAGGACCAGACATATTCTACCCACAGAAATACGTGCATGTAGGAAATGGCTATACCAGCTTAGCGTATAAAGAACACATAATATAAACTGTTGAAAGGAAGGAAGGGGGCAAGCAAGCAGGCTTGAGATAAGACATTCTTGACCTATGGTACATTTCTTCTATGGAGTATGATCCTTTTATTTGAATAAATATAACTCAAAATAAGAGCAAAATTCATGGGGTGATAGAGATCTGAAGCTTTGGGAGATGGAGTATCAAACAGTTGTCATAACATTTAGTAACTGATTTTATATCTGTTGAGCTGCTGCCTCAATAGTTGGCCAGGCCTAGACATTCTTCCAGGAAACAGCAACCATGTTGCCTACATCTGACTGCTCATCACTATCCATTAAACACCCAGGCCTAGGTTACTAGTTGCTAGTAACAGTAATAATGATGATAGCTGTCACTTACACAAAATGGTCTTTAAAACTATGATAGTTAATTTTATGTGTCATCTTAACTAGGCTAAGCAATATCCATGTAACAGATAAATAGTTACTTCTGAGTTTGTCTGTGAGAGTGCTTCTGGAAGAGATTAGCATTTGAATCAGTAGACTGTGTAAAGAAGATTACCCTCCCAAAAGTGAGTGGCATCCTATAATCCATAGAGGGACTAAAAAACAAAATGTGGAAGAAGAGTGAATTTACTCCCTTGAACTGGGACATTCATCTTCTCCTGACCTTGGATGTCAGCATTCTTGGTTTTCTGGCCTTCAGGTTTAAACTAGAACTACGTCACTAGATTTCCTGGGCCTCCAGGGAAGGTGGTGGGATTTCTCAGCCTACCTAATTGCATGAGGCTCATGCTAAAGCTCTTTCTATATATTTGTATACATCTTTTTGGCTCTGTTTCTCTGGAGAACACTGACTAATGGAGAATTATTCTCTAGTTCTTCTAGTCTGTATCACTGATGGAGAGGGATGAATTATAGATGGCCACCTTACCTCTTTAGGTCTCAGTTCTATTCATTTATTTATTTGACAAATATTTCTGGGCATCTACTCTGTGTAAGCCTTTGTTAGGTGCTGTGGGAAATGCTACGCCTAGAGGAGAAATACACAATCTCTGCACACATTGAAATTTCAATGGAGTAGGATATACAGTAGAACCTGCATAGTTGACCACCTCCCTACCTTGACCATCTCCTTCAGTTGACCTAATTTTCATAGACTGGACATGCACCGCATGTACATATCAGCACAGTAGTCCCGGTTCCTTATATTGACCACCGCCTCCATATGCTGACCAGTTTGTTACAGTCCCTTGGGTGGTCAACTTACAGGGGTTCTACTACATATATAGTCTATTTTAAGCAATATGGAATTTAATTATTATTATTACTTATTTATATATAACATGTGATTTAAATGCTATAAGGAAAGTGTATTCAAAATGCTAATTAGGTCATTTCAAAAGTTTTGTCTGTTTTTATGAGTCTACTTTAAACTGTAATATCTCAGTGAATATTTATTCAATTTAATCAAAATAAGCGCCATTTGAATCAGTGCACTTTTGCCAACGTAACACAAGTCAATTAATTCTGTCGGCATAAAAATTGGGTGCTCGGGATTCGAT
>CAUYPK010031306.1:0-10765 GCA_963574355.1 Loris lydekkerianus
GTTAAAGGATTAAGTGTGTACCTGACTGAAAAAGTATAAAACCTGAACTTAAAATAAAAAACTTTGCTATACACCATATCAGAGTGTATGGTCTGTTTCTTGACTTAATAATTACAGGAGCGAGTTTTACACCTACAGCAAAGCTTCTGCTCGTGTCTCCGGTCAGGCAAGAAAGAACTTGGAAGATGCTGGGACGCTGGAGCAAAGTGTGCAGATAATAATCCCTACCACCTACTGGATGTGTAGCAAGTGCCAGGCTTTGTGCTAGGCTTTTTAAAATTCATGTTCCTTTTTAATCCTTTCAAATGGTTTGCTTCTTATCCCTGTTTTTCAAATAAGAAACTGAGGTTTAAAGAGGTTAAGTAACTTGCAGCTAGAAAGGGGTCTGTCCACAAAAGCGTGCTCTTGACTATTCCATTACACTAACACCAGTAACACCAAGCCTCTGTTGCTGCCTTGCCAGCCCTGAATAGTTCACCAAGTCTAAATTTCCCCAATCCCAAGGTCATGGCGGGGGAGGATGGAAGATAGGAAGGAAAGACGCTAATGGAGAATTCTGCAGCGGCTGGGAGCAGTGCTGTAAATGCATCCCTGCGCCCTGAGTAGGAGAATCCCCCCACTAGCGCCCAGGATACAACGGTTTGTCCCGTATCCCCAGTCAACACCAAGGAACCCCCACGCTCAGTCCCCACACTTCCTGCTCTGATAGGCGAAACTGCCAGAACAGGGAGGGGCGGCTCCACGTTTAGGCGGGAGGCACATGCCATACCCTTCCGTAGCTTCCCACCTCCTCCAGCGCACGTGTTTAAAGAGTCCCGGCTCCGACTCATCCCGCTCCACCTGCGCCTAGCGGCCGCCCGGCCGGCACTGCTGGCTCCAAGTTTCCTCTGAGAGGTTGGCGCGCACAGCTGCAGTGGCGGCGGCAGCGGCCACCAGTCAGCGCTTCGTGGCCCACCTTTCTCCGACGCCCGCCACTGCAGTCTCCGCCCCCTGGGGAGGCGAGCTCGCCCGAGCCGGAGCGGAGGGTGGGGCGCCGGAAGGAAGGGGATCCCGGGCTGTGCCGCTACAGTTCTCGCAGCAGCAGCGGCGGCGGCCGCAGCAGCAGCAGGTGGAGCGAGCTTTCGTGGGAGCAGCTTTTGGCCTGAAACCCGCCGCTAAAGCCATCTGAGCCGGGGCTAGCTCGCTGTGTTGGAGCCCGTGCTCTTCCCGGCCCGACCCCCAGTTTCCTGAACACTTGAGTTACCGCGGCCAGCGGCCGGGGGCCGCGGGTGGGGTGACGGGCTGGGTGTGTCTCGGAGCGCACAGCTACGCTGGAAGCCGCGGCCGCGGTGCAGGACCTGCGGGACCTACCTGGCCACCTAAAGACCTTTTCTCCTGGACAGGGGAGTGCTGCCTCTAGGATTTGGGAGAAGCTCCGAGTCCGCCCGGGCACCCGACTCTACGCTCTCTGTTTGCACCCTGGTGGCGCGGGAGGGTCCTGAGCTGAGCGCTTGCCTCTCCTCTCTGGCTTAGCGGCGGAAAGCAGCGTCTTCCCGGGGATTCCAGGGACTGGACCTCCTCTCTCAGTCTTTCGTGGAGTCCTCGCACCCTCTCGGGGATTCGGGGGACGGAGTCTTCGCATCCGTCGCCGAGTTGGTTTTGAGGAGCTCGGTGGTTGGCACTTACTGGCAAATGTTTTCTGCTGATTCGGTCTTCTATTTGGGGACAGTTCCCGCCAACAGCATTCGACGCATCTTTCCCTGCCTTAGCGGGAGGGCTCGGTCTGGGATAGCTGGACCTTGCAGGAATCAGCCCCTGTTCCCTGACCCTTGAGTCTCTCTCCGCCAGCCGTGCGCCCTCCAGGCCACTGGCTTTGCGAGGAGGGCGCAGTCGTGGCTTTTTTTTTTTTTTTGCCTCCCGCATTCAGGGAGTGTGGTCCCAGTGAGAGGCGTTGGTCTCCCAGGGGCTTCTCTGTGTGTGGTGGGTGGGGTCCGCTGGCCATGGCCTTCACGTTCGCAGCTTTCTGCTACATGCTGTCTCTGGTCCTGTGCGCTGCGCTCATCTTCTTCGCCATCTGGCACGTGAGTAACCCGCAGCAGTTTCTGACTCTTCTTTCTCTCCAAATGCACCCTGTCCACTTCCTTCCGTGATTTCACCTCCCTTTCTCCACGTTGCTGGCGTAGATGACCTGTGAAGCCAGCTGCCACACACCTGCAGGTCAGACCTTCTGCCGCTCCCTTGTCCGGGGCAGGCGACAGGTCCCCGCATCTCGAGGCGAAGTGACACCGGGAGTGCCTTCTCGCGCCCTGGCTGGAGTTGGAGGGACCGTTGGTGACTGGGAGGACACCCTCTCCAGGGTCCCCGGACCCAGGGGAGTGACGGCTACTCCCAGGTCTACTCCGCTCCTCTTCCTCCTCCTCCTCTCTAGCGGGCTGGAGGCCAAGGAGGAGCCCCACCCTAGGTCCCAGCAGTTAGTCAAGTAACAATAACAACTAAACATTTAAAACGTCAGCATCTGTGGTGGGTTGCATTTAGACCTAATTAGAGACAAAGTGGAAACGCGTCTGGAGCACCTTGTAAGAGGAACTGTAGAGAGAGTCTGAACCCACAGAGAGGAGGGAAACCAGATGGTGGGGATGGAAAGGAAGGCGAACGGAAGGCGAGGGAGAAAAAGCAGGAGGCAGGGGATAATAAGAGAAAAGTCCTGCTGAGGGTGACAAGGGTTTCCTCCTCTGCCTCCTGGTCGGAACACCCAACTCCTGAAGATGTTCTGCAGGTGTCAGACCTTGGCCAGGCCCCTGGCATCCCCAGGGGGTACAAGCTTTCTGCTGGCCTTCCAGGAGGTGGGCCAGGATGAGAGTAGTCCTAAGTCCCAATTCTTCAGCTGTGGTGTGGGAATAGAGGACCAAAGCTTCCGAATAGAAGTATTGAGGGAGAGCAACAGAGCTTACAGAGAAGCACTCTGACGCTTCCCTGGAAGCCTGGTTTTGGTGAGCCTCAGAGAACTTGCATATAGTGGGGAATGACCCAAAATTAAGACCTGAAGAAAACTGCAGGGTGGGTGAGATGCTGGTGTGTTGTGTATGTGGTTTCCAGAATGAGAGAGTTTATCTTAAAATAGAACTAAGAAGCTAGAGCAGCCCCTGTTACATGGTTCTCTGACAGGGAGGGGAAGGGGAGCCTGGTGTGGGAAGCTTTCTCAGCTTCCAGCCGGGTAACCGAGGAAAGAGGCTTGCTGGGCTTCCTTCCACATCTCTAAAGTGAGATGATTCCCCTATTTCTAAATCTGTGAATCAGTTGATTTAGGAATATGACAGTGAGAAAAACTACTCAGATACAGAAATTTGGGAGCTGATCAAAAATCTTTCTGTGCCCTGGGAGGGTACAAAACTCTATGACTTCTAAATAGCAGGATTTTTGCTCAGTCCCTCTCTCCTCCTCTGTCACAGAGCCTTCGAGGGGGTAAAATTCCATTGCTTCTAAATAGCAAAATGAGACCCTGGAATGCTGGGTCTAATCTGTGGTAGAAAATTGAGCCTTAAAGTGTTGATAGTTTTTAGGGGAAAATGGAACTTTAATTTACAATAAAATATGGTACAGACATATCATGCCCTAATAGTGAAACAGACCTCAGCTAGTGTGTCTTAAAGGAACTCTCTCAGCTTCTATGGATTTGGATTATTTACATTCTAAAAGGCTTACTACTCCATTTGTTCAGAAATGCTTCCTTTGCTATTTTTTTTCTGGTTTTGCCTTGGCCCGAAAGTTCCATCCAATTCTATCAGGCTTGAAGTTCTCCGAACTAGTCCCTCAAGCAGAACAAGTAACCAGAAAGAACAATTTTCTCTCTCTCAGGGCAAGATAGTAAATAATTCAAGAATAGGTTAATGAAGTGAGTGGTTTGTGCAGCTTAATGTAAGAGATATTTGAATGAAAAGCAGGTGTCCCAGTGATCCTGCATTAGCCTCTTTTTTCTAGGTTTCCAACCCTCATCCCTTATCTCCAGGTACCTGGATACAGTCTAGGCCGGAGTCGGGCTTGGTCCAGATTACTTGTGGAAGTGGCAAGATTCTTGTTTCTCGGAATAAAATGAATTTATGTTCTTCCAACTCAGTACACAATAAGAATTCCCAAATCCCAACCCTCATTTCCTTGTTGTCTTCTCTCTTTCCCCATATCAAACAACTCAAACTCCATCATGTAGATTTGGTTCCTGAATATTGGAATCAGGGGAAATTGGAGACACACTAATTACAGGGTACTCTTTGTATCTGGTACATTTGTTATACTTGGAAGAAGCAGAATAAAACTGAGGGTTTTTTTTTTGTTGTTGTTTGTTTGTTTTGTGAGTTTGCATAACTTTAGGCACGTGGTAGCCCTTTAGTCCCCACAACTGACATTTTACAGATGAGAAAACTGGGGATCAGAGAAGTTATGAAAGTTGTGTGAAGTTGCACAGCTGGTATGTATTGGAGCTGGGGTTTTTGAGCTGGGGTCTCTGAGACTCTTAAGCCTAATCCCTTTCTCAAATTATAGTCACTGTCACTGGATTGTTAACTTTGATAATATTTTCTATCCAAAGGAGTAGGTTTCTCTGTATAAATAGAGTTGGAAGTTTGGATTTGAGTTATAACAATTGCAGCAATAAGACTCAAACTATATATCCTTTTTTTAAAAGAAAAAAATTCGTTTTTGTTTTTAAATTAGGCTTTGCTTATAAAATGATACTGTATCTTTGCTTGAAATTTGAAAATACAATGATAGGATGAAACAAAATCACCACTAATCTCACCATTCAGAAAAGATTGGATGGATGTTTAGAAGGAAAAATGTTGTTCTAAGGAGTTTTGTATGTGAAGTCATGTGTATTTCCAGCCACTGTTAGATGTTTACTCACAAGAGCTGTCTCAGCTCTAGCTTGAGTGAGGCTGTTTGTGGACTGTCACATTTGTATAAACACAGAGGAAGCCATTCTTTTCAAAGATCAAAGATTCATTATTGGTTATTTCAGGTTTTTATCTTTTGAAGTTTTTACATCTAGAGTCACTGAATTTTGCAATTTACAGATACAATTTAATTCTCGTTAATCTCTAGAAAGACTCAATGTCTCACCT
Organism: Loris lydekkerianus; assembly: GCA_963574355.1. Lineage (NCBI taxonomy): Eukaryota > Metazoa > Chordata > Mammalia > Primates > Lorisidae > Loris > Loris lydekkerianus. The sequence goes on from CAUYPK010031306.1 coordinate 5,094, forward strand.
CATCTTGAAATTTCTTTAGATTCATAGCAGTGTTTGTTATCAGAGGCTTTTAATGGACCCCTGGCAGATGATAACAGGTGTATTTATTGAGAGGCAGTTTTGCTGGGCAGAGTGTCTTTGATTCCTACTGTTTCTCTGAAACTCTCACCTAGTTTCAGCCTAGTAAACAGTCTTTTTTCTCAAATTATTCATCTGTAGACAAATATGGGTTTATGTGAAATGGTAGAATGCTTTGAGTTGACAATAAATAGCCTGTTTTCTAAGTCCCAACTTTGGGCTACACAGATTCGATACTGTGGTCTTTGCCATGCCTTCCTTGGCCTCTATATTTTGTTCTATTTGAGACATCCAAGGCTCTTCCTCCCTTATCCTTCTTCCCTGTCCATCCTCTCCTGGCTAGAGTGGAAGGAAGCTCTTTGAAAGCGGGGACCTTTTCCACACTACTGTTGTTTCTGCAGAGCCTACAGTGGTACCTGGCAGAACACGTTCTTGTTACCTCTGGCTTGGCACGTTTCTGGTAACTCATGTCTGGTTTGGCTTCTGGTTGCTTCTTAGGGACTTTCTGTAGACATTTTGGATGCATGCATTTTTCCTGGTACCCTGGCACTTTGAAACGTTGGAAACTAATTGTTGTGAAGACGATAGGCCAGTCTCATGGGTAACAGGGCCCTTCTTGATGATAGAGGAGCTGGCTCTCCTGGAGAGGGACAGCTTAGGGAGAAGTTCTGGCTGTGCCTGGAGAGAGTGCCTTCTTGAAGGTGTGATGTTTGTGTTGACTTGTACCACCTGATCCTTGCTTGCATTGAGATGTTGGCTGACCATTTCCCTTAATTACTCCTGAAAAAAGAAGGCTTATGTCATCATCGTATGTAAGTCATGTTGAGAGAGAGGAGAGAAGGGTGCAGAATTCAGAAATCCCCTCAAACCAGCAGACACTGATCCTAATCCCAGCTTCTTGGTGAGGTTTCAAGGCCTCATTGGGGGTGAATGTTACAGAAGCACCCAATCAACCTGTCTTTGACTTTAGGGTCACTGAACAAACACCAAAATGCTGTGAAGCCTTTGCAAGGTAATTGGATCTTCTAGCTCTGCTGGCCCTGAATCCATGCCTGCACCTGCCCTGTACCCAGCCCCGTTGGCTGCCTGGCCTCTTTTCCTTCTGTATACCCACATGCTCTATGCTTTCTTCCCTAGACTGGTTTTCTTCTATGTACCTCCTTCCCGGTAAGTATGCGAACAGATTCCTCTGGTGCTTCGCTCTCCCATACACATGCTATCTGGATGGTATATCCACCTCCCTTCCTTGTCACTGTCAGCTACCTCCCTTGTGTCACTCCTCCAAGAACACCCTGAGGACTTGGAAGCTGGTTGCAGCCCCACCCTCAGGGTCCTGTATTGTCTTGGGTGCTCTTGGTTATCTGACCTCCTCATCCAGTGTTCACTGCCATCCCTACAGTCTCCCAGGCCCTGACCACACCCTGGTCCTGCCTTTCTGGTGTGAGCCCTGGTTCTGTCCCTCCCATGGTCTTCTGTTCCTTCTCTTGGTCCTTACTTTGACTGTAACTCTTCCTTTTTCTCTCAGTGAATCTCCCTCTGGATTCAGTTCTTCTGTGCCATCAGACCCCATTGTCTGCCATTCACCTTTTCCTTTTCCTCTGAACTGCTGTGTTCAGTGTCCCCTGTCCTTCCCTGTGTGGATGCTTTGGTCTTCCAGGAACCCACCTGCTACCACTCTAGATGCCTGAGAGCTCCTGTGGCCCAGATGAATGCAGTTTGACCTCAGCTGCTCTTCAGTATTGCCAGTACCTCATCAGTGTGATCCGGGTCAGTTCCTTCAGTTGCCACAGTATTGTTTTAAATCTTTGTCATTTTCTCAGAGCCCCCACAAGCTTCCAAAGTCCCACAACTACCTCCTCTGTGCAAATGACTTGCCCTGCTACTCATGGAGAAGGTACAGGTTATCAGATAGGGACATCTCAATGTCCTGTTGCTGTCCAGACCTCTGTGATTCTTTGATTCCTACGTTCTTTTTCTTTCCCAGGCTCAGAAGAAGCAGAGGCTCTCCCCTGTCTGAAGTTAATTCCTGCCCACCCATGCCCTGGGGACATTGCTCTGTCATTTCTTCCCACTTGCCTGTGTCTTTAGCCACAGCCTTTTGCATCCTCCTGTGGCAGGTACGCAGGCTGCAGTGCCACTGAACATGGAGACAAGCCCCAGAGCCCAGGTCCCACATGCTGCTGGATCTCTTGCATTGCAGACAGGCTTTGCCTCTCTGCATCCTGTCTCCCATTTCCTCTTTATATACTTAGATTAGACACACAAACCAAGGAGACTAACAAAACAAAGCCCTCTGCATTCACCACCCAGAATTGGCAAGTGCATTTTGCCTATTTTCCTAACACCCTCATGTCCTCTCCTGCTCCTGCCTTGTCTTTCCTGACCCCTGCCTTCTCAGCCCAGGGTTGGAAAAGGGTTTTGGTGGTGTCCTGCTGGGCAGTCTCTGGACACCATATATTGCTTATCTTAGCCTCTCTGGCTTTGAGCCTTGTCCATGTCTCCCTGTGTTTTCTGGGACCCTGATCATTTCTCCTCCCTCTTCTCCGTGGATTCTTTTCTCTGCTCCCCATCTCAGCTCAGCAGGTTCTCTGGGCTTTAGGAAAAGTCTGTGGTTTTTAGTGAGTCCCTGGCATTAAGGGTTAGGGGTTATCAGGCTTTGGCTACCCTTTTTTTCCCTCACTGTACTTCCCTCCTCTTGTCTTTCCCCATTGCTTTTGACCTCCTTTTATTCCTTCATCTTTGCATATAGCTCAGATCTGTGGAGGTTGTACAATATTACTTAGCCCAGCTGGTGGGCCTCAGTGATGGGAAGTAAGCTGATCCCACCCACTGGTATCTTAAGGCACCCATTTTTGATTATGTGTCACTGTGAAGTATACCTTTCTTCCATCCTCTGACCATCAGGTGTGTATAGTCACCTGTGCCTTAGATAAGGTAGGTATTAATTTTCAGACTGCCATGCTTACCATTCAGTCTTCTAGTAGCTGAGTTGCTGCCTCTTCTCGTAGCTGAGAGATCCCTAGGGGAGAAAAGCTGAACTATATTAATACAGAGAAAAGGAATTCAGTCAGTCCTGCTACAAATAGCCAGGTTATACACACGAGTGACGGACATGGATCTATAGGATGGGAGGTGGTCAGTCTTTGGGATCATTTATTGTCAGAGTGTCTGCATCTTAACACAGGTAACTGAGACTTGGCTGCACTTCTTAATGGCACTTGGAATCTGATTAACTACCACAAAGGTCACTGTAAACTCTAAGTATCCAATTAAATCCTGAATTAGTCTCTGAATACCAATCCAGGGCTTAATGATCGGGCTGACAAGTATTTCTTATTTGGCATAGAAAGAGAGGTAAATGTGAGACATTTTTATGTACACTAAAATAAAGGCCAAATATGAAACTAAAAGAGATAACTAGCCTGATAGACTATAATAGGGCCACCGACATGTCTGTGTGTACAGTGTCCTAGGCACTAAAAGACTTGGTTAGGATGATCCCTGCTTCTGGGTATGGGGCCTGAAGACTTGGGATCTCCTAAGGTCAAGATGCGTACTGCCTTTGGGATGGCATCCTAACCCTCAGTTTGGTGTTGGAGACCTATTACAATGGTGCATCTACTTACGTTTCCAAGGGGTCTCCCGTGATTCTCCTTCATATGGCCCCAACTTCACAGGCAGACTCTATATTGCCCCTTAGATGTTTGTTTATTCCTCTCTCAAGAAGAAAAGGTTTCTTTCTTCTTGGATCTAAGTTCCCCACATTCATTCATGTCTAGCTCAAGTCTCACCATTATCAACCCGGTTCTCTCCAACCTATCCCAAATTCCTGCAACACGCCAAACCCATGCATGTGGCCCATTTGCCTTTGTCTATATGTGACCTTGGGTTCTTACACGCTTTCGGTGTGCCCATGCCTGGGATCTCCAAGTGAAGTAGGTGCAGGTCCTTTGTGCCCAATTTATGCATTCACAGGGCTTAGGAGGACCCAGTGAATGCATGTTTGAGTATGTGACTATTGATTGGTGGCTCTCAACCACAACTGGAGTAAAAGCCATCTTTGGCAGCCTCATTTGGCTTGTAAACTCAGAAACTTGTGGATCTCATCCCCCACCTTTTTTTTTTTTTTTTTTTTAGTTAATTTTAAAAAATTATTTATTTATTTATTTTTTTATTAAATCATAGCTGTGTACATTGATATGATCATGGGGCATCATACACTAGCTTCATAGACCGTTCGACACATTTTCATCACACTGGTTAAAATAGCCTTACTGGCGTTTTTTAGTTATTGTGCTAAGACATTCACATTCTACATTTACTAAGTTTCACATATACCCTTGTAAGATGCACCACAGGTGTAATTCCACCAGTACCCCTCCATCTTCTCCCCTCCCTCTCCCTACCCTCCCTACCCCTTCCCCCTATTCTTAGGTTGTAACTGGGTTATAGCTTTCATGCGAAAGCTCTAAATTAGTTTCATAGTAGGGCTGAGTACATTGGGTACTATTTCTTCCATTCTTGAGATACTTTACTAAGAAGAATATGTTTCAGCTCCATCCATGTAAACATAAAAGAGGTAAAGTCTCCATCTTTCCTTAAGGCTGCATAATATTCCATGGTGTACATATATCACAAGTTATTAATCCATTTGTGGATTGATGGGCACTTGGGCTTTCTCCATGACTTAGCAATTATGAATAGGGCTGCAATAAACATTCTGGTACAAATATGTGATGTTTGGTCTTCTGGGTATATGCCCAGTAGAGGAATTACAGGATTGAATGGCAGATCTATTTTTAGATCTCTAAGTGTTCTCCATATATCTTCTAAAAAGGAAAGTAATAATTTGCATTCCCACCAGCAGTGCAAAAGTGTTCCCTTTTCTCCACATCCACGCCAACATCTCTGGTCTTGGGATTTTGTGATATAGGCAAGTTGGTTTTATCCCAGGGTTCAATATATGTAAATCTATAAATGTAATTAAGCACATAAACAAATTAAAAAACAAAGACCATATGATTCTCTCAATTGATGCAGAAAAAGCTTTTGATAATATCCAGCATCCCTTCATGATCAGAACACTTAAGAAAATTGGTATAGAAGGGACATTTCTTAATGTGATAGAGGCCATCTATAGCAAACGCACAGCCAACATATTGAATGGAGTTAAATTGGAATCATTTCCACTCAGATCAGGTACCAGACAAGGCTGCCCATTGTCTCCATTGCTTTTTAACATTGTAATGGAAGTTTTAGCCACTGCAATTAGGGAAGAAAAGGTGATCAAGGGTATCCATATAGGGTCAGAAGAGATCAAACTTTCGCTCTTCGCAGATGATATGATTATATCTGGAAAACACTAGGGACTCTACTACAAAACTCTTAGAAGTCATCAAGGAATACAGCAGCCTCTCAGGTTACAAAATCAACATTTATAAATTGGTAGCCTTTATATATACCAACAATAGTCAAGTTGAAAAAAAGTTAAGGACTCTATCCCATTCACAGTAGTGCCAAAGAAGATGAAATATTTGGGAATTTATCTAACAAAAGACATGAAAGATCTCTATAAAGAGAACTATGAAACTCTAAGAAAAGAAATAGCTGAAAAT
>CAUYPK010031307.1:0-30410 GCA_963574355.1 Loris lydekkerianus
GTCTTGTGCTTTTTCTGCCCCATTGATCCTTGAAGATTATTCATATTGCCAGAGTATTTCTGTTGATTTCACCTCATGATTGTTTTTCACCATTGCCTCTGGCCGTCCTCAGAGTTGGGGAGGTGTCTCTCCAAGATTAGAATCCAGAGGGATCACTCTATTGTTGCTGGATCTTTGTAGGAAGTTACCCTGTGTAGTTCCTCTTGGGATGCTCTAACTATGAAGTTCTGGTTGTGGAAGCAGCTCTGGTTTGTGACACACCCGAATTCAGCACGAGGGTTGGGGGTGGTGCGCATGGTTCTGGGAGTGCCTGGCGCCCAGTGACTTTGGCACAGAGAGCCCAAGGCTCAAGCAGTCTCTGGCCAGTAGAAGGGCTAGGCACAGAGGCAGAGAGGCCTTCAGAGGGCACACAGTGATCAGAGTCCCTGACCAGATGAATGAGCTAGTGTGGAGGCTGGGAGGACACTGGAGGAGGACCGGAGGGTTGCGTGGCTCCCGCAGTTTCTGGTCAGGGAATGTGGAGGCCCAGTGGGTGCGGGTCTCTGGTCGGTGGTCACTGAACAGCTCTTATGCAGCTCTGGGTGACGCCAAGCCCAGACGTTTAAGGTTGCTATGAGCTGTGACGTCACAACACTCTACCCAGGGCAACAGCCCAAGGCTCCAGTATGCCAAAACGGTCTCACTCTGCCCCTAAGGATTAAGGCTGTAAGAAGTTCAGTCCCCGCCTTTAGGCTGCTCAGTCACTAGGTTACTTTGTCTCACCCAATCCTTGCTCTGGGACCCTGAGGGCGGAGTTTGCCAGAGCAGTTTTTTCACACAATGGCTTCCTACACCCAGCTCAGTGACTCAGTGTGGGGCCCCAGACAATTCCCAAAGTTCTCCACACTCCTGCTCAAGCTCTCCCCAAGGCAGCTCAACTGAGCACCAAGTCCAAGAACATCAAAACAGTTCACAGGTAAGGCATTTCAGGTTTGCGGTCTCACTGCTGCTTGTACTCACAGTTGCCGGCATGATTAGGTTGATCAAACCCACGAAGCCACTTGCCAGTTTTCTACTGTTTTTGTCCTCCTCCTGGGTCCAGAAGTCCCTTGATGGCTCCCTGTATTCTCAAAGGGATGATCATAGGCAGGTCCCACCGGCCAGAGATGCCTGGAGTCTTGTCTCCCCAGACTCACCATGCCCAGTTGCAGGGAAGCTGTTACTCGGCCGCCATCTTTAATCCAACATCTGCATTAATTTTTAAGAAAAAAACTAGTCCTTTAAAAAAATTTGCTAAAGAATAATATGCTTGTCTCATAAATTTTATGGAAAATAGAAACCTTAAATCATAACAACACTAAAATTAAAGAGACAAATTTTTAAAATGAAACTGTATGTGGCTCTGTCACCCTGGCTCAAGCACTGTGGAGTACCATGATCACAGCTCACTGTAGCCTCAAATTTCTGGGCTCAAGCGATCCTCCTGCCTCAGCCTCCTGAGTAGCTGGGGCTATGGGCATACACTGTTATACCCAGCTAATTATTTTTATTTTTATTTTATTGAAGAAAAAGTAATTGTCTATTCTTAAAAGTACTGACTACTTTTTTTCTAAAAATTAGAGCAATTTATTACTTCTCATGATGCCATTGCTTCTTTAACAACGTTGCAGATAAAATTTGCCTACTGAAATTCTGGAAATGCTAGTTATTGATAAATTTTGAACTATTTCTGTCATCTATCTTTCATATAATCCAGGAAACCCGAGGTCATATCAACAATGGGTGCATACAGTGAAGGTAAGAATAAGCCTTCAAAGCTCCTTCTTTCTTCTAACATGAACTGTTCAGTAAAAGTGTGCTGTTTATACTTTTTGATATTCACAAAGGTAATTTTAAATTAGAAACTTTTTGTCCAGAAATAAATGGGTTCTTTTAAAAAGCAATATTTCACTGTCACCTTATATTAAATTCCAGAATAAGGAATGGTTGGTAGTAGGATTTCATGGGAATTTTATAATTTCTGGTAATGCAGTAATATGATTGTTTAATTTAAAATTCTCCTTCACAGACTGAGACTTTATTGCCCAACATTAAAATGGTTGGTGAACATTGTATTTCTTTTTTATGAAGCTTCAAATATGTACATATTACTGTTCATATTACTTAAGTCTGCCTGTACTTAAGAAATAGTTTTTAAATGGTGTATTACACCAGTGAAAAGAACAGAGTAGAATATTTACAATTTGATTGTATTATTACAGCATATAAAAACTTAAAAACACTAAACATGAAATAACTTTTATACACCTTTAAATTGTGGATGAAGCTTTTTTTTTTATACCACTAATAATGCTTTGTTTTTAAGATATTTTGGCCAAAAGCTTTCGGGAATGTGTTTCTGTTTTTGTTTTGCAGAAAGGAGGGGGTGCACTATTCAACACAGCAATGACCAAAGCAACTCCTGCTGTAAGGACAGCATACAAATTTGTAAGTTTTCATTTGATAATTAAAAATTCTAATGATAAAACTGTATAACATTTTACTGGATGATAGACATGTCAATTTCAAATATTTTCTTTTTTTTCTTTTAAGTAAGGTTTAAAAAATGTTTAGGGTTAATAATGACCAAAGCATATTAAGTTATTAAAATTATAACATTGCACAGAGATGATATTTCCTTTATATAAATGTAAAAATGATTTTTAAAATTTTATTTCAAAGCTATCAGCAAAATTGTATAACAAACTGAAACAGTCCATGAAGAAGAGTAAACCATTTTGTAAAATTTGATTCTCCCTTTTTTTTTTTTTTTTTTTTTTTTGTGACAGAGTCTCACTATGTTGCCCTTGGTAGAGTGCTGTAGCGTCACAGCTCACAGCAACCTCAAACTCTTGGGCTTAAGCAGTTATCTTGCCTCAGCCTCCCAGGTAGCTGGGACTACAAGTGCCTGCCACAACACTCAGCTATTTTTTCGTTGTCATTGTTCTTTAGCCGGGCCAGGCCGGGCTTGACACCACCAGCCTCGGTGTATGTGGCTAACTCTGTATTCAGTGAGTTACAGGTACCAAGCCAAAATTTGATTCTTTCATTCAACCTTTTCTTTTTGAGACAGAATCTCACTCTTCACCCCAGGTAAAGTGCTGTGGCATTGTCATAACTCACAGCAACCTTAAATTCTTGGGCTCAAGTGATCATCTTTCCTTAGCCTCTTGAGCAGCTGTGACTATAGGTGTACACCACCACACCTGGCTAGTTTTTCTATTTTTAGTAGAGACTGGGGTCTCTGTCTTGCTCAAGCTGGTCTCAACCTCCTGACCTGAAGGGATCCTCCCACCTCAGCCTGCCAGGGTACTAGGATTACAGGTGTAAGCCACACCATTTGCCCAGCCTCATTCAACATATTTTAAATTCTCATTGTTTACTTGAAGCCCAAGTAGAAGAAACAGAAACAGAAATATATAGCAAGATTTTTATCCTCAAATATGTATTGGCTCTCCATAATTAATATTCTTCATCAGTTTTTCATGATGTATAAGTAAAATAATAACAGGAACACCAAGTAAATAATAAAATAAAGGTATTTTTAATGTAACAACTAAGACCCTGGAAAACCTAGTCCCTCCCATGTCCTATTTCTTTCCTCCTTATTCCCTCAAGCCTTGCATATCTCTAAAAATTCTTAGCTACTCCTCATTTCATGAATATAAAAGGTTCACTTCTGCTCTTCTATTCTTGCTCAAGCCTTTTCTACAGCTTAGAATGTCCATTTGTTGGACTTTACCTGGTAAACCCAGTTTATTTTTATAAGGTTTAGTTCAGACATTATTTCCCCTGAAAAAAAAATTTTCCAACACCACACACAAAGAGTAGGACCCTCTGTTTTAGCACTTGTTTTTTCTTTGTACTCATTTATCTCTAATACTAAACTAGTAACTTCTTGAGAGAGAAACTACTGGGTTGGTATTCAATAAAGTTATTGATTCAACAGGTCATATATGTTACATTTCTAAAAATATTTAAGGCAATAGTTTTGATTTTGTAAAAATTTATCTTCAGAAGCTTTCTCAGTAAATGCATTGATGTGATTGAATTAATAATAGCATATTAATAACATATTTTAATAAGAGCTTGGAAAGTTATGTTATTCCCTTACCCTATAATTCCAATGTAAAAGTAGCTGTACCTCTGTTTTAAAAATTTACTTCAAAGATTATGTTTTATAGTAGGGAGGCTAATCTACATAGCTGATTGAAAATATAGTTCAGAATTTTGCCTAACCATGCAGCAAAAGTGGGAGGTGATCATTTTACCTACAGACAGTGGCCTCTGTATTTTGTTGGTTTGTTTCAGTCTTTGTTAGAAGACTTCTTAGGTGGTGTGATTTTAAATGCAGGCTTTGAAGATATTTTCTTCACAATGAAATAGCACACAATTTCCATATGGGAAAAAAAATGTTTGTTTTTTCAATAATTATTTAATTTTCATAATCCAGTTAAGACTCCAAAAATGGTTTCGAGCCAGTAACCCCTTGAATTTGTCTTGAGTGAGCCCTTGAAATTTTTCCTTGTGCTGAGCTATGGGTGCCGACCATATGCACCAGGGCTGGTCGGTTCAAACCCAGCCCACACCTGCTAAACAACAATGACAACAACAAATATCTGGGCATTGTGGCGGGCGCCTATAGTCCCAGCTACTTGGGAGGCTGAGGCAAGAGAATCACTTAAGCTCAAGAGTTTGAGGTTGCTATGACGCCACGGCACTCTAGCAAAGGGCTACAAAGTAAGACTCTGTCAAAAAAAAAAAAAAGAAAAAAGAAAAAAAGAAAAAGAAATTTTTCTTAAGGCTTAGAGACGATATATTGTTTTGCCAAATATCTGTTTTCCTCATTAATTTCACTCATCTCTTTTATAAAAGCTCAACAATGAAGCAAACATTCAAAACCTTATTTATTATTTAAAAATTTATATTTTAAATCAGTAGTTTATTTTGAATGCTTCTTTGCATGTCAGTAAAATCTTCCCAAATTAAAAATTCTACTTTTTGGAAGATTATTCCCTAATTTAATTTCAGGCAAATTAAGGTCTTTAATTATTGTGAATCAGTGTTATCATTTATTTTGTGATCATGTCATACATGAATCAGAAGGTTTGGTGCAGGTAAGTAAGTCATTTTGTATGTTCATAGTTATACCTAAACCTGATCTTTCTAGGTTGCTTACATTTTGAAATCTGTATACAAGAAATTCCTTCTTTGACCACGATCTGCTATAAACAAAACCTCCAATTTCTGTTGTGTGGGTATAACAGAATTTATTTACTACTTTGGTTTTCATAGATAGTATATTTTTCAAAAATGAGATCTATTTAATTCATTCAGCAATCTGAGTACTATCATGAACTAGTCTTTGTACTTGTCACTGGGGTGAGAGCAGAAAGTGTGACTGGTACCCTGTGAGTCAGAGAGATTCTGTCCTTGCTTTTATATTTGCATTCCTATTCCTTTGCTCTGTGATTCGGCCAGACTAGAGAAGTACTGATTATATATTTGTCAAAGAAAATAATGAGTTTATTCTCTGCTTGTATGACATTGTTCTGTACTTATTTCTATACTTAGTTTTTTTCTATACTTTCTGTGCTTATGCTTTCCATCCTTGTAGGGACCATGAAGAATGCTAGATTTAATACACACTCTTATAAACCTCAGTATAACAGCAATGTGAAATGCATATTGTACTTGGCTAAAAGTTCTCTTGGTCATCTTTATTGTTAAGTCTTTGCATTTTAAATTATTAGTGTAAACTAGTTGCTTGATATATTTCTGTACAGTAGTGTTTTTTAACCTTGTTGAAAAAGGCACATGTCATGGCACACTTGAACTATAGTTAAACTTCCATGGCACACTTACATTATGTTGATCAAAAAATGTTCAAAGATGCTGTGCTTTGAATTTCATTTAATTAGTAATCTTTAAAATGTACATGGCACTTGGCTCGGTGCCCATAGCTCAGGGGTCAGGGCACCAGCCACATACACTGAGGCTGGCAGGTTTGAATCCAGCCTGGGCCTGCTAAACAACAATGACAACAACAACAACAACAACAGAATAGCTGGGCATTGTGGCAGGTACCTGTAGTCCCAGCTACTTGAGAGGCTGAGGCAAGAAAATCACTTAAGCCGAAGAGTTTGAGGTTTCTGTGAGCTGTGATGCCATGGCACTCTACTGTGGGTGACATAGTGAGACTTTCTCTCAAAAAAAAAAAAAAAAAAAGAAAAAAAGAAAAAAATTACATGGCACACCTAAGATTTATTCTCTTGGCACACCAGTTGAAAAACCATTGCTGTAGAATGCGTGTATATTGTCAGGTTTCAACTTGGTGAATTGATAAAGATAGAGACAACCTATACCCTGTCATCCAGGTGATTTCAAAGAGGTCAAGGAGAAGTCAATCACTGCATGAATTATAGAACCATAGAAGAAACTAATGCTAGTTTAGTTCTGTAAACTCAGGGGCATTGGAAAAGATTGGTGTGATCAGGTAGGCTACAGGATATTTTGATAAACTAGAATCTTGGTTTAAATGTGAGCAAAGCAAAGTTGGGCATAAATCCTAGGAGATGGGAACAGAAGCATTTTTTTTTCTTGGTAATTATATGTTTTTATCTAATAGAAATATAGGAATTAATATAGAACCCTTTAAGTAGATTCAATGACTTTACAAATAAAATAATGTGAAAATGTTTTATTGATTATAAAGAACCATGGCATATGATTAAGTGTTCAGATTATCTTTTATTATGTGTGCAGTATGGTTTGGTTTTGTCTCACTTTATAATAAATAACTGTTTAGTTGAAGATGTTTCATGAGCAGTTTTTGTATGCCAGGTAACTGTGCTGTGTACTGCAGATTTTACCTGGGAAGGAATTAAGATCCTTTCCCTCAGGAAATTTGGGAGAGGAATGCATGCATTTACTCTTTCTAGAAGCAACTTGGGAAAGCAGGGTGGTTTAGTAGGAGCAGGGCTTTTTAGCGTTGGAGTCTCAAGTCTCCATGGCCTCAGTATCTGCCTCTGTAGAACGAGGTTTACAAGTTTTTCTTTCTGGTGAAACCTAAATTCAGTGGGTATCTTTTTAAAACTTTAGTTCCTCTTTCCCCTTTGAAAGGGGAGGAAATTAGACTTTGTAAAAATAGACCTAAATAGTGCTACTCTCTCTATCACTTTCCCTATTTGTAAAATGTGATAATAATACTATTAATCTCATTGATTTGTTGTGATGACTAAATGAGATAATAGACATATATTTAGGAAACACAGAATAAATGTGAATTCCATTTCTCTTCTTTTTATTCTGGCCACTGTGAGTGAGAATTTCCAGTGGAACAAAGGCTGAGGCTTTTATGAAAGCCCCAGTTGTCTTTAGTTAGGTTATGCCCCACAGGAATCACAGCAGGACCTGGAGGCTAGAGCCAGATTCCTGGTGCACACAAGGATACCTTTTAAATTGTTAAATGACTCCATTTTTGCCAGAAAAACTATATATAAAATAGGCATTCCATTAAGATGGCTCTGCTAATAAAAATCTATGTCTGCCTATAAAAGCACTTTAATAAAGCTTTGTAAAGTTGCCCGAGCTTCTTAATGTCCAAACATTTGGCCAAATAAACTTACTGCTGGGATGTACTTTCTTCCCCTCCAGTCTGTCACAATTTTTAAATAAAGACTAGCACTAGTAATCTGGTTGATTCCCTTTGTGCTTTTTATAGATTAGAAGGTAAAATAAGCTAAGTGTGAGCCTTCACATGATGTTTATATGCAAATAAGAGACTAAGCATGTCATTACAAACTAATTTAGATGTAATAAAATAGTAAGTAGTATAGTATCCCTGAAAATAGTTTTAGATTATAAACTGTTCTGTTTTCTAAGTAGTATGAATTGTTTACATTGTTCATTAAATATGATCTTGTATGCTTATTCTTTAAATGGTAATAAAATCATGCTGAGCCAGACACAATTATCATTTTCTAGGCAAAAAGTCATGCAAAGCTGGGACTAAGGGAAGTGCGGAGTAAGTTAAAACACAAGGTGTGTTATATTCTTTTTTTTAATTCTATCTTGATTCTTGTGTTAGTTTAAAGTTTATACTTTACAAATCACATGAGATTTATGTTTTTAATGACTTTTGAAAGATGCTTAGCCCTTTGTTTCAGAATGTATTTTTTATGACAAGCCCTCTGGCAGCTACCCGCCATTCTATAAGCATGCACTGAATAACCCCTTATTGTTTGCATATTTCATCACAGAACCATGGAGATGTTCAAAGATGCTTTAACAGGATGTATGTTTTCATAAAGTTGATTGCCTTGATATCACAATTGCAGTTCTTGCTAAAAGCTTGAGAGTTTTTTTAAAAAATATCTTCAGTGAGGAATTAAGCCAGGAATACCATCATTTGGTTTTATAGGCTCTTTCCTGTAGTAGGTTTTTTAAATTGAAGAATGTTCTTAATTTATAAAAGATTATGCATGAGTATTTTATATTGAAAGCTATGAATAATGAAAGTATATGAATATGTGTATATATGTGTGTATGATTTGATTATACATTAAATCTTTTGTTATTTGTTATGCTTTCAGTTTTTACCTTTGGGGAAAACATACTCCTTAAAACATACAATGCAGTGATGAACAAATTATCCTCACATAAATTTTATTCAAGTTATTAAAAATAGAGATTATTTTGGAAATTATTAGTTCATATTATAGAAAAATGCATTGTCTTCTTAATAGATTCTTTAAACTCTTAGCTGAAATGTTATTTTGTTATTTGCATGTATATCAAATATTTTGTTTATTAATTTAATAATTTTCATAATAAAAGGAATACTTTATAATAATTGTATATTTTTTTTCTACGTAGGAAAATGAGGAAGATTATGGGACCTGTTCTGGGTCTGTACAATATACACCAGTTTACATGTTACATAATGAAAAGGAAGCAAATGAAAAGTATAAGCTTGCCCCGGTAAGGTTGTTTGCCTTTTGAGCCTCCTTGTTCTCAAATTATGTAATTCCAGTGAATTATTTAGAAACAATTTTGGAACTATTAATATTTTATCTTATGATAATAAAATGTACAGTATTGATCAAAGAGAGGAGTAGATGGAATCTGGGCAGGCTACAAGAAGACTGAGAATCAATGTTACAGATATCAGTCCCTACCTACATTAACATGTGTCTTCTTAGAGCTCGTAGTCTAGGGAGGGAGAGAGAATGTTGAATGTGTGATTGTTATAAAATTCAAATAGTTTTATTTTATTTAGAAAAATAAAATATAAAATGAAACTCATACATTAGTATTTGGCCATTAAAATAGTCTACAGAAATTAGAATGAACTACTATATGTCTATAGTTAGATATTTTATTTGCTATAAATATTTAAAGCTTTTACTTATATGCATATACTATTTAAAATCTTATCCCAGGTGAAAAAGTGTTCAGAATTATAACTGTGTGTGTCCCTGATTTTGTATCATTTGTGTGTTTTAACCAAGCAACAGTGGTAAATTTTTAGCGGCCTTAGAAAACCAGCTTCAGAAAATAATTTTTGAGTGGATTAGAGTTGTAAAGTTATGGAACTAGAAGCAGTGGCAAGCTTCTTCCAAAGTTGATAGGTAGAATGGTCACACCAATTGCCTCAAGTCTCATGACCAGTCAGTTAGTGGCAGAGCAGGGGAGACATCATCTCTGGTGCTTAGTTAACTTTCGTGCACAGCCAAGCACTGCAGAAGTGTTGAGGGTCATGAAGTGCTTTCATTTGTCTCTGTCTCAGTCCGTTTATGCTGCTGTAACAAAATACAAGAGACTGGGTAATTTCTAAAGAACAGGAATTTCTTTCTAATAGTTCTGGAGGGTGGGAAGTCCAAGATAAAGCTGCTGGCATCTGGTGAGGGACTTCTTACTGTGTCATTTGGTGGTGAAAGGTGAAAGGCAGGAGGAGGCCCAAATGTGCCTTTTCATAAGGGCACCAATCCCCACCCATGATGATGGGGCCCTCCAGTATTTGATCAATACTGCACATTTTATTATCATAAGATAAAATATTAATTGTTCCTAAGGAATTCACTGGAATTACATAAAACAAACAAAGATTAATTTAACCATTTAACACCTACTCTGAGATAGGCACATTTTTAGGTGCTAGGTATATATAAAAGGAAAAACACAAAAAGTCTCTGCCTCCTTGGGACTCTTTGTAACTTTTCCATTTTATTAAGCTGAAATTTTCCTATGTTAAAATGCCTTAAATGTAGCATATTAAGAGAAAATGATGATTGTATGACCTAAAATAAGTAGAGTAATTGTTCCATGTATGGAAACCTTTTCTGGCTACTACTGTTAACTGAGTAACATTTATTAACTTCTGCACTGATGATGGACTTGCTATCAATTTTCTGGGTTTTCTCCTCTCACTAGTATGTTCAATTCCTGTCTATTTTCAAGCTTTAACATCTTAAAAACTTTCATAAAATGTTTACTGACCTCATATTGGTGCCAATAGGGTTATATTTACCACAATGACTAGATTTTTATACGAAAAGAATATGACATCTTCATTACCTAGAGCAGGCGTCCTCAAACTTTTAAACAGGGGGCCAATTCACTGTCTCTCAGACCATTGGAGGGCCGGACTATAGTTTAAAAAAACAAACAAACTATAAACAAATTCCTATGCACACTGCACATATTTTATTTTGAAGTAAAAAACAAACAGTAACAAATACAATTCACAGCGCTTCATGTGGCATGTGGGCCGCAGTTTGAGGACACCTGACCTAGAGGATGCTTACTAGGAAAACAAAAACATTTAAATTGGAGAAACACCTTTTCTAAATGTCAGTTTTAAGTTGAAATAACTATTATCATTTTCTTATATTTTAATTTTATTTATTTATCTTTAATTATAAATTGATAAATTGTAATTATACATAGTATAAATAAATTTATGAGGTACAGCTTGATGTTATGATTATGAGTACTGTATGAAACAGTTAAATCAAGTTAGTTAACATACCCATCCCCTAAAATACTTAAAATTTTTTTGTGGTGAGGAAATTTGAAATTTATTCTCTTAGCTGTGAAATGTATAACACTATGTTACTAACTATATTCACACACTGGCCCTGGAAATAAAAAGTATTCTAATTCTTAGATCTTCTCTTCCTTCAGCACAGCATAGCATTTTTATGATGTAATTGTAAAATGTATTGTTGCAGATTTCTGTTTTTGCCTGTTTTCTATTCATACCAATAGACACAATTTCTTTTTTTAATTTTACATATTTAAGGTATATCAACATGATGTTTTGATAAACACAATCAAATGATTATTACACTGAAGCAAATTAACATATTCTTCACCAACATATTCATCACAGTTGCCTTTTTTGTGCTTATAGTTAAAGCACCATTTTCACCTACTCTCTTAGCAAATTTTTAGTATACAATACTAGATAATGTATTATCATCCTCACATGGAAATCTACTCTCCCAGCAAATTTCTGTTATACAATACAATATCATTAATTATCATCCTCACACAGTACATTCTGATAGAGAAAACTGTATTAGGTTACAGGAAACCTTACAGGATAAGAGGTTTGCATTCATTGTATACTTGCACTGAATCTCAGGGATGTTATGAATTGTAACATCATTAATTCCATTAGCGGCATTCTTTAGCATTTTATGGTTTTCAGGTGGACATGACAGAAATGATTCTCCAACAAGAATTAAGAGAGGCAAGGCTTATTCTGTTAAGAATTCTAAGATGATTTCCTAATTGTTATGTAGAGATTTGTTAAGCCATCATATATAGAATTATGATGCAAATATTGATAATGGTGTCTAAACAATGATCTTGATTTTTGCTTTTCAAGTGAAAAGTATCTGAGTTTTTAGAAATGTACCTGCCCAGTATATGTGTTTCTTACTATGTGTGTGTCCATTATATAAATAGGTGTATATATCTATGTATTGTATGTATTTTGAACTTTTTTTTTTTATTTTTGGAGGCAGCGTCTCAAGCTGTCACCTTTGGTAGAGTGCTGTGGTGTCATAGCTCACAGCAAACTTAGGGTGGTGTCACAACTCACAGCAAACTTAGGCTTAAGCGATTCTCTTTCCTCAGCCTCTTGAGTAGCTGGGACTACAGACACCTGCCACAATGCCTGGCTGTTTTTTGGTTGCAGTTGCCAATGCTGTTTTAGCTGGCTGGGGCCGGGTTCAAACCTGCCACCCTCCATATATGGGGCCAGTGACCTACCCACTGAGCCATGGGTGCCCGCCTGTATTTTAAACTTTTTAAGAGTTCATATGCCAGTCATTTGTGATCTAATAATATTTATTATAATTTTTTCAGTTTGATTGTTTGGTTTTAGATGTACCCTGTGTGTGTGTGTGTGTGTGTGTGTGTGTGTGTGTGTGTGTGTATAAAATAGCTAATTTTCTTGATTTCTTTGGCAGCTTTTTTCCTGCTACCTTTCATCCTTAGTGTTCTTTCCCTAAGGCTCCTAGAATCCACTCTTTCTTACAATACTAATGTTAATTCTTTGAGATGATAGTCAATATTGCTCTGAAACAATAGCCAGTCTGTGCCAACAGCTTGTTTATAAAATCATAGCATGGTACATTTAAATTGAAATTGTCATCTAGGCTTGGCATCGGTAGCACAGTGGTTACAGCGCCAGCCACATACACCTAAATTGGCGAGTTCAAACCTGGCCCAGGCCAGCTAACCAAAAATAACAACTGCAACAAAAAATAGCTGGACATTGTGGTGGGTGCCTGTTGTCCCAGCTACTTGGAAAGCTGAGGTAAGAGAATAGCTTGAGCCCAAGAGTTTGAGGTTGCTGTGAGTTGGGACGCTACGGCACTCTACCCAGGGCAACACAGTGAACGTCTTTCTCAAAAAAAAAGAAAAGAAAAAGAAAGAAATTGTCACCTAATCTTTGATTGTAATTATTTAATTTTATACTGTTAATAAGCTCATTTGAATGAAATAAGACAATATCAGGTATTATAATGATACAGGTATTCCTTTAGGACTATCCAAGTTGGAGAATATGTGTAGACCTTTGGTAGGATTAAAATTCTGAAATGTAAGAAGCAGTTGGGTCAGGGAAGAATATCAGTTCCTCTCCCCAGCCCACTCTGCTCCTCTCTTTCCCTCTCGCCGCCCTCCTTCTCTCCTTCCAGGCCTCCCTTTCCCATCTTCCTTCCTTTGCTGTTCCATCCTGTGCCCTTCCCAGCTCCTCCAGCACCTGGCCTGTTCTCCCTGCATGCTTCTTCCTGTATATATATTCTGTAGACTGGCTTTCTTGGCTTCTCTGTGCCCGTCTCACAGACACTGCAGGCAGGCACTCAGCTGAAGCAGACACTAGAAACAGATAATAATTCAGGAATCCAGTTGCTTATTGAAAAATGTAGTAAGCTCACGTGGACCAGCTGTTAATCCCTGGTTTTGTAAATTCTAGCCAGAGAAGCAGAGAGAGGACGCTGAGAGGGCAGTAGGACTGGGTAGGGTGAGGAAGGGAAGCAATTTCAGAAAAGGGGTTTTAAGGATTATGACAGTATTTCACAAGGTAAGTACCATTTCTAAGTTGTGTGAGTCCTCCCTTTCATGGTTTTGCTTTACAGGGTTTCAGCTATGCACAGTCAACCACGTCCAAAAATACCGAATGAAAAATTCCAATTCATAGGCTTTAAATTTTGTGCCATTCTGAGTATTGTTATAATTGTTCTACTTTATTTTTAATTATTGCTGTTAATCTTGTACTGTGTCCAATTCACAAATTAAACTTTATCATACGTATGTGTGTGTAGGTTAAAACATAGTATAGACAGAGTTTGGTACTATATGGTTTTTTAGTCATCCACTGAGGGTCTTATAGAGGATAATTCATAGTGTACATAGCGTTTGGTATTATCTGTGTTTTAGGCACCCACTTAAGGTTTTGGAATGTATTCCCCACACTATTGTAATGCTATTTGCTAAAAAGTTATCTTTGCCAAAAAAAAAAAAAAACAAAAAAAAAAACCACATACACACACACAAAAGCAACCTATATTTTTAACTATCTAGCGGCTGGACCTTTTTACCACAAGTCTGAAGCTTGATCAGTTTAAGGTCAGCCTAACTTATTGGGTTGCTGTTACCTTAATTAATTTGAGCCATTTACACAAACATAAAAGAGTACAAGTGGAAATATACTTAAGATATACTATTACTTGCACATTGGGCAAGGAAATAAAAAAGATCAGCCATAATTCACTGTCTTTTTTTATAGACTGATATTGCTGAATCTTCCTTAGTTCACTTTTTGGAGATAATCTAGACCCTTTGATTTAATTGATACATGATCCAATATGTTATAGAAGAGATAGAAAGCTGATGTGGGAGCCATGAACATATTGTTTTATGATGATTACCAAATCCATGAGTTCTTTTACCCCTAATTATCCAAGTATGATAATATTAGTATATAAGCATATTAATATTTTCAAGTAAATATGTAAGTATTTCTAGGAATAGTTAGATGTAGTTAAAGGTAAAATCTGTATATCAGTCAAGTATGTCAGAAACACTAATGTTTATTTATTCATTTATATTGCATCTATTTCCAAAAATAATTTGGCATCTTACAAAGAATCATAGAATAAAACATTAAATTTTATTTAAATTAGATAAGATTTAAGTCAGACAGTAAGTGTAGTGAAAAGCTGAAGGCCCGTTCCCTTGTTCGACAGTCACAATGAGGAGAAGAGCACAACAGCGTGGTTCATGATGCACACAGGTTTGGGGTTTTGTTTGTTTTAAGTTGCTCAGGACTTACCCCTCATTCCAGGAAACAGGGTAGATGTTGCAGACCCACAGATGATTTCAGTGTCTTCGGAGCTCATCCTCTGGTGGAGATACATAGTAGAAGCAGGAGAAATTGGGAGACAGAAATTTGGTTTTCTTCGTTTTGTCTCTTCTGTGCAGGTTCTGTTATTTCAAATGCTTGATCTCATTAGTATCTCTCAAAGACAGCTTAGTTACCTTGCCATTGAAGCTCATTAAAAAAACAAGAAGGCTTCTGGTGAAAATAAAATATACTATTCTCTTCCTACGTAAGGCTTGTTGAGCTGTAGGAGTAGCATCACTTCCTCTTGTTAGAACTGAACATTGCTTTGCCTCAACAGGACCATGCTCTGGGTATCATCTTATATTTGTTTTTTTCAGTAACCAAATTATCTTAAAAGATTTGCCATGAATTTAAATAACTACAAGCAAGATACTGCATAAACCTTTGGAATTTTTAATCCAGATAATTTTTGTCTTCTAACTACTATTATACTTTCTAAACCTCAGTTTTTATAGGGTTGAAATCATATGAAACCCTCAGCAAACTTGGGGAAGACAGATACTTTCTTGATAACAGCAAGCCTGTCTGTATGTTTGTGGGTATTGCTTGATTCTTGTAAAATGTCTAATAATCCAGAGTGGAAACTGTTATTCCCATCTTTCAGATTTAGAAACAGGGGAACAGAGAATTTTAAGAAATGTGCCCCAAATCCTATGGTAATAAATAGCATAGTAGAAATTTAAAAGCAGGCAGATTAATTCTAGAACTTAAGTACCTAACCATTGCCACGCCTTTGTGTTGGGTGGAGTAATTGCACAGAAGGGTATGGAGTTTACAGCCAGACAAAACTTAACTAGCATTCAGCATTGAGCAAAACAAAACATGGCTAAGTAAGCCTCAATTTCTATATTTGTATAATGGTATAGCAATACGTGTCATCTTTTTGGAATGTAGTGGGCATTATACATAATGTATACAAATATCTGGTGCATGGTAGGTACTCAGTAATTGGCAGCTATTCATTTATGCATACAGTGTACATGTATCTCGAGTTCCAGGTCTTTTACAGTGCTGACACCATCTGACTTTCTCCTCTCTTGGTAGTTACTTTCCAGAGTCACTACTAATTCTATAGTTACTAAAGTCATGAGACCTCTAAAATTATCTGTCTTCATTCTAAGTAGGGATAATTACAGAACCCAGTATATTATTTGAAAAGAAATATGCAGCTTATTGTACCAAGAAATCCCTTCTTTATAAGTTTATAAAACCTTGAGAATGTCCTTTTATTGGCAGTAAACGTAAAGGATATGATCTCGACTCATCCCATTCCTAGTTTATTCAGTTATCCATTTTAGAAGTGAATTTCAGTTATATAAAACCTTCCTATTTTTAGTTACCAGTTAGATTTGTCAGCAAAAGATTTTATTTTCAAATAAAGTGATGCTTTATTTGAAGTGATGCTATTTGCTTTCAAAAGGTAAAACAATAAAAGATTATGATGATTTGATTCTAAGAATGTATTTTAAAATAAAAACATACAATTTTGTAATCTGGGTTCTATAGAAAAGAACAGAGTTCTAAATATATCTTGTTTTAAGCCTGTGTGCTTACTTCTGGAAAAGATTACGAATCTGTAGTCTACCTCCAACAAATAGTAATTTTAGCATGCTGGTCTGCTAATTAGTATGGTCATTTCCCATTTTGTTGACGAGGCTTAAATAAATGTCAAGGGTACAGCCATGAAGATCTCCCAATTAGGCATCACATTTGTAAAACGCAGCCCTTTTCGCTTTTGTGTGAAGATGACAGTTCCAACAGCAGCCTCAGCCTAACAGGACTCCAGGGAAAGGATCCTTCTCTGGTTTTATTGAAAACAGGGCCAGTTGGGTCCCGTGAGAATGCTGCCACTGGTCATGGTGCAGAACACTTTTAATCCTGACTATGCACTTACCTTCTTTCATGGTTTTTATTTTAGAATATAATACTGAAGAGTGAGTGAACAATATTTAGATCATTAAGTCTACCATCTGAAAATATGTTTAAAAATAGTTACTTATAAACATTTATTAGAATTTTCTAGAAATTTCTTTGAATAATATGAAAAATTCATGGATATATGTCTAAGATACTGCCTCCATTTTTAAAAATATTATTAGCCCTTGTTGGCTCCATGTAGTAATGTGTATGATTCTGTGTGTCTGCAGGAGACACACTGGCACTCCAGCTATTCTGGTGAACAAGCAGGAGAGCTTAGCTGTGTTACAAGTCGACATTAACAGATGGATGGCCCTAAGCAAAGCAGAATCACAGCAACAAAACCTAGTGAAAGTGGAGGATTGAAGCTTTTTGTCGTTAAGCCCTATTAAAACCTTGGCATACACATTACTTTTAACTATTTCATGTCTGGGACAAATAGCAGTCCACTCAGATTTTCAACCTATCCAATTAATTGCTTAAAAGCAGTATGATAAAATATAAATGGAATTTATGTGATATAAAGCAATGTAGTATGCCTATTGATAAATATACTTGGACTGCAGTCAAAACTTTTACCCAGATAGAGTTTACTACAGACATATGTTTAATAGACATAATTTCTATTAATAAGACCAAGCACTATTAAACTGAGAGACATTTATTTTCATTTTTAATATAGTCACATACAGACTAGTACCTTGACATATAGTCATCTTTGAATGTACAAATAAAGGCTTTTAACCATGAAGTATGATCCATGTGATTTTCCATTTGTATTTATTATGCAAGGTAATATGCACACTTAAAAAATGAAGCTATCTTTTGAATCTTTTTATATTTAATAGTTTATGAATCATTCTCATGGATTTGTGGAATATAGCACAACAGCTATGAGTTCATTATATAATTGATGAGTAATATACTTTCATCTTTAAAAATATGCTCAGAAGTTATGTATGCTTTGCTGCATGCAGAGACTTGTAAGGAAGGCATTTCAAAGCCTTGTTTTGGTTGAATAGGGACATAAGAGAAATCCCGGTGTGTTGACATCTTTGAAAAAATACTAGAAATCAGATAGTATATGGCTCACAAATAATAAATTTCACATTCATGCTGCAGATGAAATTAAGTTTCTGTGAAACTTAAAAGTTAACTTAGAATCTCTTATATTACTTAGTTCCTAAACTTAATAGAACATGGGATATCTATATCTGCTAAATAGAATGTGGTTTATAGTATTGTATTATGACATACTTCCCTTCATAGGAATTTATTGAACTCTGGGAATAAAGTGAATGTAATTAAAGATAGTGTTTCTTGCTCAGGTGACACAGTAGATTTCAGAAAATAGTTATACTTGTTAGGATTTTTGGAAAAATAGTTTCCTTTATTTCTCTGGAAAGAAATGGCATAGTCATTGTTTACAGAGGGAAGTAGCTACTCGCTTTTGACCAAGAAAAAAGTGTGACTCAAAAGATGAGAAAAATATTCGTGATGGGGGGGTGGTTATTAAAAAATTCTTTATTTTGTCAATTAAATTTTACAAAATAATACAAATAAGTTAAGCCAAATTGTGATAAAACAATGTTAAATGCATGTTTTTATTTGTTTAATTTCACTTAATATTTAAAGCACTATTATTTTCAAGCTAAAATGTTAGATTTTAAGTGGCAAAGTAACCTACTGGAAGGTTTCAGATGATAAAATCCTTTCAAAATCAGTTAAATGAGTATGCCATTTTAACAGATGCTATAAAAATATCACCTAAATGAAAACACATTTAGTGATCTCTAGCCCAGCGGTTCTCAACCTGTGGGTCGCAACCCACAGGGACTGTATTAAAAGCTCGCAGCATTAGGAAGGTTGAGAACCACTGCACTATCCCAATATTAAAGCCTAATTTATGCTTATGTCAATAATTTATAAAATTGATCTTTTGGATACACATTGAAAAATATATTGCCATATTATTAATTTTAAAGAAATTTGTTTTCTCTATTAAAATAATATTAATTTCCAACATGTCAAATTTAATTATAGTTAAGTGTTTTTTAAAAAAATCAGTTGTGGATTACAAGAGTGCCCTCTAGTGGACGTTATATAGTACTTTCCTTAAAAGACGATGCTCAGAAACAAAATAGTAGTCTCGTTTAGAAACATGGTAGAGTACACATTGAGATGTTTATATTGTCTTGACATTATTCGAGAATATTATCCTATGAAATAAATAATTCAAGACAAAATCCTTTTAGTAACTGACTTAGACTTCATTTTTAAAATGTGTAACTCTGCTGAACAATACCTAGTATATTAAAAAGATATAATGGAAGATAATCTTATTTTTGTAAACATGTTCAGTATGGATTTTGAGATATTTTAAAGTTGACATACATCTTTATAATGCTTTAATTTTACTCTTCAAAAATGTTGCCATAAATGACTGTCACTTATTACAAAGTCTTGAAATGACAACAAAGATACTCAATTTTTCCATTCAGTAAATCTAATGAATATTACCACTCTAGACTTGATGTCAATAATCACATCACTAATATCTTTACTCTCTGTTGTCTGCTCTGCTTAACTATGTAGGAGTTTTTCCTGTTACCTTTTTAAATTTGTAGGGGTTTTGATTAAATTAACAAGAGTCCTTTATCCCCAAAGTACCCAATTTCTGTGAACAAATTGTTATTTATTTATTTATTTATTTATTGTTGGGGATTCATTGAGGGTACAATAAGCCAGGTTACACTGATTGCAATTGTTAGGTAAAGTCCCTCTTGCAAATTGTTATTTTTACCCAGCTGTCTTAGGATAAAGAAATGGCAATTTTCCTGTGGTTGTATGTATAGAACTATTTTTAAAGTTTGCCAGAGATTGATGTTAGTATTGATGAAAAGAAAAGCAAGTCTTTATAGGGCCTACTGTTTCTGTCTGCTACTGTCCCCAAAGAGAAAGAAACTGCCAAATATGTCATGGATGTATAGCTATAGGGATATTATGATCTTATTATAAGTTGAGCTGGATTTGTATCTACTACACATTGTTATATTTCCTAATATGTATATAATCCAAAATAGTAGAAGAACACACAAGTATCTGGAGTCTGCCTGTGCCTCCACACAAAACAGGACTACTGTATTTGTCAGCTGTCTCATGAAGTTCAAGTTTTTTATTGTTGCTCTAATGTTTGAATATGATACCAGTTATTTCACAGAAGTCTGTTCCCTTTTTGCCTTCTGTTATTATATAAGCATCTTTGACATTTGTGATAAATGATTTTGAAAACTAGCATTATGTGATTCTGAGACCAAAATACAATTGCAGTTTCTGTCAAGCTTTTTGATACATCCAACACACAGAACTGTTTAGGAGTTTGTACTTACATAGGTTGTCCCACACATACGTTTGTGCTCACATATTAATGTGGTAAAGCTTAGAAATAAAATGCAGCTGTAATTATCTCACTTTTGGACATTTGAATCCTTAGTTATATACTTTTTGAAAATATAATTTATTTAGATGATGGGAAATAATATAGTTCCATTAATGAATGTTGACTTTTTATTTATTTAGAAATAAATTGCTAGAAAAGTCATCTTCAAATATGTTAGTAAAAGGAACCAAATTCTTTGTTTAAATGAAAATACAGTTGACTTGTTATGTATTAAGAAACCTTTTAAAATGTTGAAATATTGAAATCCTGTCAACAAAAGAGAAATTGCAAATAGCTTGCCATTTATTGAAGGGTTGTTTACTTATTTTGCTTTGAAAATACTATTTAATAATCTTATGAAACTTCTTGTATTTACACTTATCAATAATTTTTAGTTCTGAAAATTTAAGATCTTTGGTAAAATTTACATTTTCAAATATTGAAGACAAGAAAGAATAATGAAACGATGTATTTTTAGATATTTGTAGTTAATGTAATTACTTGGCATAGGAACAGTCCTTAAGGTGGGCTTAAAAGTATAACAGTTCAGCTTCTTAGTAAAGTATCTCAAGAATGGAAGAAAAAGTATCCAATGTACTCAGCCCTACTATGAAACTAATTTATGGCTTTCACACCAAAGCTATAACCCAGTTATAACCTAAGAATAGGGGGAAGGGTGAGAGGGAGGGGAGGAAGGGGGAGGATGAAGGGAGGGAGGGTGATTGGTGGGATTACACCTGCGGTGCATTTTACAAGGATGTGAAACTTAGTAAATGTAGAATATAAATGTCTTAGCACAATAACTAAGAAAATGCCAGGAAGGCTATGTTAACCAGTGTGATGAAAATTTGTCAAACATCTATAAAACCAGTGTATGGTGCTCCATGATCACATTAATGTACACAGCTATGATTTAATAATAAAATAAATAAATAAATAAAAACCAGTGTATGGTGCCCCATGATCACATTAATGTACACAGCTATGATTTAATAATAAATAAATCCAAAAATTAAAAAAAAATAAAAGTGTAACAGTTCACAACCATATTTCATATAAACACAGGTAAGTAATTTAACCTTTTGTGAGTAATGGCCTTCTTTCCACCTTTTAATAAACTTCAGCGAGACTTTTATTATAGAATGATAATATTATAGAATGCCTGGTAGAATGTTGGCACTTGATGGGTTTTTATATACTCACTGGTTAACAATGGAGAAATGAATTCTAAAGTACAGTGTTTCTGGGATTATTTTGATAGGGTACTTTGCCAAACTAAACTTCCTAATTTGTGCTCAGTAAAAGAACTCTGTAAAAGGGTCAGTTCTGACTTCTAATATTCTATCTTTAAAATATAACGTGGATTTCTTTAGTCAAATTTTAGAATAGACCTCAACTTAATATTAATTAAATAAGCTTTCATTAATGAATTTAGTGTTACAATGTGGAAAGAAGAAACACACCACGATGGAGAATTTAATTCAATTCAATAAAAACATCTGAGTATCTACTCTGTGCTTGTTTACAGCTTTCAAGGTTATATGCTCCTCTGAACACTTAACGATGTGCTAGGCCTTTTGATCTATAATCTTCAAGACCTCTTATCTCCTCTTAGCTCACCAAGGACTGTCATTTACAAATTCAGAAAGACTCCCTTTTCAGTTCCTCACCATCACCCTTATCACTTATTAGAAAGATCTCATGTAAAGATCCCAGGCTCTGTGGTATAACATACCTGGACCAGAGCACCAGCTCTGCCACTTGGATGCTATGTAAACTCAAGCAACTTTCCCATCCTCTCTAAGCCTTCAACTGTATGAAATGATAATATGTTCCCCTTGAAAGAGTTATTGTGGAGATTAGCGTTAGTGTAAAAATAGAATTTGTTCTTCCAACAATCACTAGAAGTCTCATAAATATTAGTAATATTGTTTCTATTCTATCAACTACAACAACAACTTACCACAAACAATTAATGAATGCTACCACGTGTTAGGACTGGAATGAATTAGATGGGTTGATGGGGTTCTTCAGTTCTTGGATGTTCTCTTCGTTTTTTCGTGTGTGTGTTTTCATTTTCTCTGCTCTTTGTGCTTAAATTTGGATAATTTCTATTGACTTATCTTGAAGTTCACTGATTTTTTCCTTAGTCTGCTGATGTACCTATCAAAGAATTTTTCATTTATGTCATATTTTTAAATTTCTATCATTTTCACTTGACTCTTTTTCAAAAAGTGGATTCTGTTTCTCTGCTATCATCCTATTTATCCATCTTGTCCATCTTTTTCTATGTCTCATAATTCTTAATCAAATGCTTCCCCCCACAACAAATAGTTAATTAGTATTTATACCTAGAAGTGGGCAAGGTTATTTTCTGTAATGCTGTTGGTGTAAGAGATTACTCAATCAGAAGTTAAGTGAATTTTGCTGTGGATTTCATACGTGCATTGGGCTGCTGTTACTTTATGCTTAGAGTAGATTACTTGTGTTGGAGATGTGGGAAGGTTTTCTCCATGTCTCTGCTTCACCTTGAGACAAAAGCAGTCTCTGTACACCTGAGCTATATAGGGATGGTGGTCTCTCTCAGTATTTTTGCTCCTCTACACACTAGGAGCTAACTTGTGTTACTTATGACCCATTCAAGGAATATAATTTTGATGCTTTTATAAAGTCTTGTTTCCTTAGCCCTTATACCAAATTCATCAGACTTCACCAAACATAAATCTTGCTAATCTTCCAATTACTCCTTTCCCCTAAAAGGAATAACTATCTGTTTTCAGTAACCTTTGGAAAATATGTTAATCTCTTATTTCTTCACCTTGGCATTCCACCTACCTGGAACATTAGGACTTAAGTCATTCTGTAGCTACCACCTGCTTTAAAAATGAGGTTAAAATTTACCATTTTAGAACCAGCCTTTCTCATGCTAGTTCTCAGACATTTCTTTCTTCTGAGTTAGAGGCTTCACTTCTCTAGTGTAGTCATAATGAAAGAAGCTCTGTTCATGGCATCAGAGCATTTGGGTTAGAGCCCTAGCTCTGACACTTACTGATTACCTCATCTAGGCTGGACATGGTGGCTCACCCTGTAATCCTAGCACTATGGGAGGCCAAGGCAGAAGGAAGGCTTGAGGCCAGAAGTTTGAGCCCAGCCTAATCAAGAATCGGTCCTCAGCTCTACAAAAAATGGAAAAAATAGCCACAATAGTGGTACATGCCTGTAGTCCCAGCTACTCAGAGGCTGAGGCAGGATGATCCCTTGACCCTAGGAGTTGGAAGTTGCAGTGAGCTACAATTGGGCTTCTGTACTCCAGGTTGGGTGACAGAGTAAGATCCTGTCTTCAAAAAAAGAAATTACCTAATCTCACCCAAGTCATTTTACTTTGCTAAGCTTTTGATTTTTGTATAAAGGGAAAATATTCACCAAAATTTGTGGTGAAGTAGGTATTTAAATAAAATAAAGTATAATATCTAAAACATTAAACACACTGATGCAACTCAATCCTGCGTAATTCATTTAACTCTTCAGTTACTACCTGTACAGGTTAACACCTGGTTGTTTTTTTTTGTTTTGTTTTGTTTTGTTTTTTTCCTACATTTAGTAAGTTTCACATGTACCCTTGTAAGATGCACCATGGGTGTGGTCCCACCAATCACCCTCCCACCACCCATCCTTTTCCTCCTCTCCCCTCCCCTTCCCTCCCTTTCCCCTTTCCCCATATTTTTAGGTTATAATTGGGTTATAGCTTGAAAGCTATAAATTAGTTTCATAGTAGGGCTGAGTACATTGGATAGCTTTTCTTCCATTCTTGAGATACTTTGCTAAGAAGAGTTAAAGCCATTTTCAAATTATAACTGCTATGCATTTTTAAAGTATTGCCATTATAATTCTATGTTATTGTTTAATTTCTTATTTCAGCCAGGTGTTTTTGTCTTGCACTGAAAAATGTGTAAACTTGGAAGTTTGCTGTAGGCTTTAGATAAGCAAGAAACTCTCTAGACCTCAGATGCCTCAACTCTAAAATGAGGGCCGGAATAGAGATTGTACCTACTTTCAAAAACTTCACGTATTACAAGTATCTTAATTTCATGAAGTCTAAAACATCGTATTTTTTTTTTCATTCAACTACCCTTATTCCTTCTCCCCCATAAAACCATCTAGGAATGTGAACTTACCCATCATTTTGCCTATTAATATTTATCTGCCATCTAATGATTAAAATGGAAACTATAAGATTAACAGGTCCTTAGAACATTAAGTTCTGTTGTTTTGTGACATGGTCCTTCTACCTCTGTAACTTTCTGTGTACGGTTTTTATTTCTTTCAAATAAAACACTTTTCATCTTTGCCAGTTTATTTACTTTATTTCATTCAACATCTAGCTGTAGGATCAAAACCCCTAGTAGGGTATCTTCTCTAATGAGCTTCATTCTATCCTGAGAACTTCTATTTTTTATTATTTTAGTATCTTTTCACATTCTTAGCAAGCATCCTTTGTCATGCAAATGTTCACTTTATAAATTTTTATATAAAGTATGTAAATTTTTCCATAAAGGATACTAGATGTTCTCTTTGCATTTTCATAGGAGCAAAATTTTATTTTCTAATTATGTGTGTTTGGACCCTAGTAGGAGTCTGTTTAAGTACATCTAGTTCCTCATGTTAATTCGTTGTATCAAATTAATATAAAACTCTGCTTACTTTGTTTCTTATGATGTATTTCTCATCAAACATTTGTGTTTTGGGTAATGCTTCCTCCGAAGGGAGTGGCTAATTTGTGCAGCCCACACAGAACTAGTAGCATGACCATTTTTAACATCGTAGCTGTATCAGGTCTGTACACTTCAGAAACTTGTATACCTTCTTATTTGATCCCAGAATTTACCATTGTTTATAGTATGTAATTACAATTTCTTATTATTCTGCTGAATGGATCTGCTTTTCCATTATTAGGACTATTACAGTTTAGGTAATATCACATTAATTCTGACAAGTACTCTGGTCATTTATGTAAATTTTCATCTATGATCAAAAAGTTTCAGTTTGATTATATTCATACAATGAGGAATAAGTTTTATCTATAACTGTTTAATTATATTTAATAGTTTGGCATTTTTTCATGCTTTATTTTTTTACTACCTTGAGAAGAGGGATTTTTTTATTTCTCTTGGTGTGCCTCACAACGTAGAAGATAGCAGCGTGCATGCAATAAATGATTAGCAGATGCTGGAGTGGGGAGACACAAAGCACTGACGGAATGGGGTGTGGCTACTACCATACTTTCAGGGAGTGTACAATATCAGCTTTCACTGGGTTCTCAAGAAGTATTTGTTGATTAAATAGCATTCTGTTGCCCTTCAGTATTTGGTTCTGCAAGGCCAGAGTTTAAACCTTGCCTACCTCTCCAGCAAGTTCTAATCTCTCATACTTTCCCTGCTATATCTCTGATCTCCCTCATGAATTCAAATTCCCTTACTTTTGCCTTCTTGGTATATGTCTGCCATCTAGTGATCAAAAGAGTAACTGCAGGCTTTAATGGACCCCCTTAAAAAATTCTATGCGTCAACACAAGTTCTGTTCCATAGTGCACCAAAAGTTATCTTTCATTCTCTTATGCTTGCCCTGATGTCTCCCCACAGGAACTTTGCATATATGTTTACCTCATTTTGTCTTCTACTAACCTTTAGAGCTCAACTCAAGTATTTTTCAGGGAAAGGCTTCTCTTGACCTTCCAAACTAGGTCAACTCCTGAAGTGCTCCCATAGGACAGATTAATTACAATCATAATTACTATGGTTATTTGTATGAATATCCTATTTAAGCCATGTCTCATTTATAGAATATAATGTCCATGAGGGCAACGAGCCCTGTTCTTGGTCATAAGTATACCCTAACAAGTGGCCCAATGCCTGGCATACAGAAGGCATTTCTTTAATTTTTGTTGAATGAATGAATATAATTCTCTTTCATGCTTTATGGACACTAAAAATTCTTATGTTGATCAATTTTTAAAGTACTTTATTCTTTGTATTGTATATTTTCTTATTAGTTGATTAATTCATTTAATAAGTACTCAATAGAAATTACCTGCTGTGTATGTAGATATTCAGAAAACATTTCTTCCTACTCTGAAGAATAATTTTACATTAAAGAGTGAAATTATTACTCTTATGTGTTATTTAGCTCATTAATTAGAGAACTTGTAAGCTGGTACAAAAGACAATCCAAAGAACAAAAAAATGGACAATCAGCAATACTGAAATGTATGTGCCGACTGATTCAAAACGGTCAATATCAACCAACATCCACACTGTAGTAATCTCTCCTGGACAAAATTTACTCACATATGTACAGACACAAGAACAAAAGCCAGGCATAGAGGCTACAGCTGTAATCGCAGCACTTTACGAGGCCAAGGTGGGAGGATCACTTGAGTCTCAGGAGTTTGAGACCAACCCAGACAACATAGAAAGACCACCTTTCTACAAAGCATAAATTAAAAAAACAAATTAGGCAGATGTGGTGGTGCATAGCCTGAATCCCAGTTATTGGGATTCCCTAAAGCAGGAGAATCCCTTGAGCGATCCCTGGAGGTTGCAGTGATCTATGATCATATCACTGCACTGTAGTCTGGGTGACAGAGTGAGAAGGCATCTCTTTAAAAAAAGCATTTGCATTACCATTAGTCTTCTAAAAATTAACTTCTGTTTGTAGAGAACTGTAAGATTGAAACCATGAATGATGTAGACCTGTATAGTGTCAGAAAATCTGGAAAAGAACCATAGACAATCCCAACATTCCTTTGAAAGGACAGCCATAATTTGTTGCCCATTTCAAAGTCTTCTACAATTTTCTCAACTGTATTTCCCACTTGTGAGCTTAGTAAATCTCAAAGATTATTTCTGTTCACAATAGGAAGGCTGTTCTCATTAGATGTGGCCTGATTATTTATGTTGGGACAATAAGAAAGCCAATTAATGATTTAAAACTCCATGAGTTTGCCTTATAAATCTAGAGCCATGTGGTATTGACTAGCTAAGGCCAGAGAATTCACTTCTTTCTGTAAGCTTTCATAAGAACTCTAGGATTAGGCTTATAAAATTCTCTGTTATTTGCTGTAGTTAGGCTAAGAAACTAAGCCCCCAAATTTTTCACAATATTTTTACCTGGAATGCCTATAAATTAGGGTGAGTTCCTTTGAGGTTCTCCAAATCTGCTGAAGTTCCTGGTCTTCTAGGGAAGGGCCTTGTTTCCTGTAAGATTGGACTCTCTCGGGGAGGCACCACAAGATTTTCTTAGGGTTTTGTAGGCATTAGACTTCATAAAATACAGCCAACCTTTGTTCCATAATAGGTGGCTTGTCATAACTGCCACTTCAGATAATGCCCTGGTTGTACAATTTTTCCAAATTATATTCTGGAAATGTAGTTAAAGATAATAAAAGATGCAGAGCACTATAGAGTCAGATCATCCTTGGGATCTTCTAACACAATATTCATAATTCCCCTGATTGGACACCTCACAGTAATTTTGCTACTTTCCAAGTCTTTTACAGTTTTCTTGGAACTAGTATGTACTACACAAAATGCTAGGTTCTGGGGGTATGCAGATTAATCAGCAAGGTGTGTGCCCCTGGGAGCCTACTGTTCAGTGGGAAAGAGAGAGAGTTTAACCATGATCCCAGGTACAATACGATAAGTCCCATGACCAGTGTGCATAAAGTTCCTCTAGGAACACACAGGGAATGTTCAAATTATTGGTTTTGATAGCAATAATGGAATATAAATAAAGTCTGGGTAATATAAAATATTAAAGAATTATTAATTTACTAGCTATGATAATTTTGTTTATATTAAATGTCTGTGAAAAATACCTAATGAGGTACTTACAAGTGAAAAGATAAATCGTCTGGGACTTGCTTCAAAAACTTGATGTTCAAAGTGTGACCGCAAGATCCAGCAGCATTGACCTCACCTAAGAGCTTATTAGAAATGCAGAAAGTCAGGCCCCAGAAGTGCTATATGGGGTCAGACAATTAATTTTGTGAACTCATGCTAGGAAAAGTACTGCATATGTCACTGCTGAATCTCACTATGGTTATCTTCAAAGTACTCCCTGTGGGAAGCTATGCACCAACGCCAGTTCTAGTCCGCCCTTTAAAGAAAGCACTTTTTCTAGGATGAGTTCACAAACTTAATTGTCAGTCCTTGGAAGATGACAGCTCTGATGGGCATTCAAGAAAACAGTTTTCAAAAATTTTTCCCAGGAGGGAAAGGTGACCATAGGAAGTATGTAGCACTTTTTCCAGGATGAGTTCATGAACTTAATTGTTTGCCCTCATAGAACCAGAATGTAGATTTTTCCATTTTTATAAATCTCCAAGAGATTTATGGCACATTAAGGTTTGAGGGTTTAGAAGCACTGCTTTAAAGTATTTGGAGTGAAGGAGATTGTCATGGAGAATAAATGAAACAAAATTGGAAAATATTCATTATTGATATTATTGAAAATATTATTATTGATTATTGAAACTGTGTGAATGTGCATTGGAATATGATTGACTCTTAAGTCAAATATTTATAAATCAGGGCCTGGAAACTCATGTGACTCTGTGCATATGTATATTTGCATTCAGTCAAGTGATTTATGTTTTATTTATCAGTGTAAGGAGCTAGTGAATGTTGAGGTAAATATTACCTAATTCTCTCTCTTTTTTTTTGCCTGAGTTTAAGTTATTGGGTAATATTCAAAAACCCTGAATACATATTTATGTTTAAAATATTCCTTATTGAATCACATTGTTCTTTTAAAATTTATGAAAGATATTTATTTTAAACTGCTAATGCCAATTTATTTTAAATTTTTCTTTCTAGGCCCGCTTAAAAAGACCTCTTAGGAGCCTCGATGGTGCTCTGAATAATGAGGATGATGATGACAATGAAAGAGCAAGCAAGTGAGTAATGCATGTTGGTGTCCTGTTAAGTGGTGTGGCTTATGACGGAAGTTTTAGTTTAGAAGGAATGTTTCAAAGAGTATGCACCCCTAGAACTCAGATTTTGCTACCTTACAATGTTCTGTTCTTCACCAAAAGGAACCTTGAAATGTTGTGGGGGATATCTGGAGATAGGAAAGCAAGACATGGACCTGAATATCTTGTTCTTAGGAATAAGAACAATGCAATAATGTCTACAGAAATATCTGGGATGGGGTTGAAGGGGAAATAGAAGCCCACCGAAGTTAGGCTCTTGCCTTCGTGCTAATTAGGGGAAGGTTGGATGTCAAGAACAGTGATGAGAGTCAATTGAAACAAATGGAGTCAGGGGTGTGAAAGACTTAGATCTGTAGTGATATCAGAATAAGAATATTTAATAAGCAGTGTAAAAAATTAATTTTAATATAGGAGAAATAATACCTTTTTAGCTTTTTAACAATTTTAAGATATATGGGGATAACAACATGGAAATTTTTTCTCCTTTAAGTATTTCTTTATAGGAAAGTGCAATAAAAGAGAAACCTCTAAAATAGTGAAAGTGAACTGCATTATAGCAAATTTTATAAGGATTCAATCTAATATTCCTAAAGTAATGTTTTAGATCCTACAGAATTAGATGGTGTGAAAAGCCCAATTTCTAATTTTAGATTGATTAAAGCGTACCATAAACTTTTTTTATGGTACATTGCTTGTTCTTAAGGCATGTGCTTAAAATTTCCAGTATTCCAACTGATATATACATTACTTTAAAGAATTTTGTTATGAACAAATTATCACTTTTTTTCTCATTCCACTGAAATACCACTTAGATTTTAAAACTCTCATGAACTGAATGTGGTGAGATTTTACTGGCATACAATGTATGTGGTTCCTTACCTACCGCTGTGTTTTTTGTTTTTTCTTTCAGGGTATCTTCTGAGGATGGTGAAGAAGCCTCTGCTTATTTTTATGAAAGTGATGACTCTGTTGAAACAAGAATAAAGACCCCTTACTCAGGTGAAATGGACTTACTAGGAGAGATCCTCGATACATTGAGCACACACAGCTCAGATCAAGGAAAGCTGGCAGCTGCAAAGAGCTTGGATTTCTTCAGATCAATGGATGATATTGATTACAAGCCT
>CAUYPK010031313.1:0-20581 GCA_963574355.1 Loris lydekkerianus
ATCATGGGCACTTCATACAATATTTAGACGCTACCAGTTTTAAGTAAAATAAATAAGGAAAAAGTTATAATTATAAAGCCAGTCTTTCCCCTTGGGGAAACAAAAAGCCACTTTTGACCAATTGTTCCCTACATATACATATACTGTATATTATTATAAGCTTCTTCAGAGAAGCAAAACATATTTGTCATCCTGACACTGGATTGTCTAACATCTGTTAGTTTTTTACATCAGGAAGGCAACTTCAAGTGTTGGGCCCAAAAGTATTTCTGGTTTACTCTTGAAAAGACCACTCAATATGCTTTTATACGTACTGAACACAAATTTATGCGGTATGTTCAACATCATCTCCTTAAATTATCAATACAAGCTAGCACAGATTCCGATTCCTTCTACTGCACCCCCAAGGAATTCAATTCATTATTGGTGCAATTAAAAAAGAGAAAGCTCATGTCAGTAATTGGAAGGCTGTTTTATAAGAGGAGCTGGTATCTCTGATTTCACTTCCTTGCATAGAACTGCACAGACAGCATGATACCTGAGTGAATAAATCAACTATCATGATCAGAAAAAAAAAAAAAAAAAAGCATTTAACATGAATAATGTGGGCGGTGCCCGTAGCTCAGTGGGTAGGGCACCAGCCACATACACCGAGGCTGAGGGGTTTGAACCCAGCTTGGGCCAGCTAAAACAACAATGACAACTACAACAAAAAAGTAGATGAGCATTGTGATGGGCGCCTGTAGTCCCAGCTACTTGGGAGGCTGAGGCAAGAGAGTCGCTTAAGTCCAAGAACTAGAGGTTGCTGTGAGCTGTGACACCACAGTACTCTACAGAGGGTGACATAGTGAGACTCTGTTTTAGAAAAAAAAAAAAACATGGATAACGTACTTACTGGGGACTTTTAACACATCTCCGCCTGCTTTTCTTCTGCCAAGAAGGTATTCTAAAATCTAATGTGGAAAATTGATGTGACTACAGGGATTATCTTAGAGCCACTTTACATAGACAGTACTAATAAACAGAGCGTGCCAAAAAATGTATACACATTTTAAGTAAGGAAAAAAACTGTGTTAAAGTTGTAATAATAAATAGTGCTAACAAAAGATGAATACAAGTCACATTGAGTACCTCTTGTAATTGCACAGGTCAAACGTGACTTGAGTATTACAAATTTAATACGGTTTCTCCCTTTCTGAAAATGTGTGTATAGTTTTTGGCTCCCTCTGTATGTTACGAGTCAGTGGTTTCGTGTAGATAGCAAAGAAAGGGGCTAAGTTCCACTTGGGGTCAATGACAGAACGAAGGAGAAATTACAAGGGAACGTGGAGCAGAGAATTAGCATTTGGAAGAGGCAGACAGTCAGAGCCAAAGGTGATTACAGAGCGTATCTTACCTAGAAAATGACAGAAATGTTAGGGAGGGCGTCAATTTCTGTAGAATATGAAATAGAATAAAGATCTGAGCTAATCTTATCAAGATTTTAAAAGGCAGAAAAACTGCTGAGCGTGATTTTATGGAAAAGAATGAACTGTCACGTATATTTTCGACATTATTTCATCCTTTCCAGGGGTCTGTAAGTTTCATTATTACACATAAGTCTGTAACCGTAATAAGGGAGCACAACTCACTCCCTCATTTTACCAGAGTGGGTAAAATTAAAAACTGGCAATACTGTTTTTCGAGGACGTAAAACAATGGAATTTTCGTATAGCATTCATGGGAGTCTAAATGAAAAATCCAACACTAGAAATTGTTGGGATTTTAAAGCTCACCACAAAACTCAGAACTTCCCTTCACCCCAGGGAAATCTGCTCCTACCCACGTCAAAAGACTCACATGTGCTTGCTGGAATTCCTCTTGGGCATTTACTGGGAAATGTATGTTTTCCAAATCTGAGAGAAATGACTTGAGAAAAATGGCGAAAATTATTACAATTCTCCTCTGAAAATTTAAGCTTCACAATCAACATGAGAGACATCAGTGGTTGGAAGGAATTCACTGAGCAAAGTTGGAAGCAAGAACAGGAACGAGCCAGAGCAGCAGTCCAAGGTTAAATCTCGGGAGCAGAGCAGGGCGCACAAGAGGAAGTGGGCCTGGTCTATCCGTCAGCAGGCCTTGTGCTCATGGCCACAGTCAAGTGCGAGCTGATGGCCCTGTCTGCATCCTTGCAAACAAAATAAACAGCAGAGCATTTGTGTTCTTCGAACACTTTATAAATCTTACAAGTGGTGTTCCAAGAGGCAACCATCCTGGAAGCAGCGCCGGCAGTGATTCTGTGTGTGTCGCGCTGTTAACCTTCCTAGCAGATCCAAATGTTACAGTATTTGAATACTATCAAATAGTGTTTGTGGTCATTTTTTCAGTGTTTGAATATTGGCTATGGGCTACTATTCTCTGTAAACAATTTACTGAAGGAAAAAAAGGAAAAGCCTGAATCTGCCGCTATTGTGACATACGCCATCATAAAATCAGAAACTGATCTCAATCCGAGCTAGCAAACCGGGTAGCACTTTCAATAGTCAAATTAAAATCACATGAGCCTTTAAGAAGAAACATGAGCCCTTATGACCCACATAAAAAATGATTTTGCTGCAATCAATGAATTAACCAGCTTTATCACAACAAAGAAATTGCTACACAATTTGACTATTTATCATAACACAAAGATCAAGGTGACTCCATAAGGAAGGTAAGGCTCTGAATGTTTAAAATTTTTATTTTAATTACAATTTAAATACTTGCGATATTATCTTTTAATCTTTAAAATGATTTTGAGTATTAATTTTGTGTTAATTTTTTTCTTCTTTAATGTTTTCAAATTCCTTATAAATTAACACCACTCCCCATCGTTCATATCACCACCAGAGCTCCACTTTCTTTTTTTTCTTACTTTGTTTCTTTCTCTTTTTTTTGCAGTTTTTGGCTGGGGCCACCTCCACCACCAACATACGGGGCTGGCGCCCTACTCCTTTGAGCCACAGGTACCACCAAGCTCCACTTTCTATCAGATCAGGGGCAGCATTAGATTCTCACAGGAGCATGAGCCCTCCTGTAAACTGCTCACGCGAAGGGTCTAGGTTGTGCTCATGAGAAGGAAATGCCTCCCACTCCCATCCATGGAAAAATTGTCTTCCATGAAACTGGTCTTTGCTGCCAAAGTAGAGGCTTCCACTTTAAATGTTTCCAACAGTTAAATCAATCACCCAACATTTAAAACATTTCTCGGTGTGGTTTACCAATGTTGCCTTGTCTTCGGTGTTTGCTTACTCCTTCCCCAAAACTGCAAACTGTCTGAGGCAGGAGCCTTGAGCTGCCCGTCTCTGCCTCTGTCAAAATGCCCAGTGCATCGTATTTCAAAGGGTAGATTATCGGGGAGTATCAGTGATTGTCAAATCTATTGTAAGTTTCCAAAACAGAGTTTCTTAACCTAAGCTTCAGGGGCTCCATGTGTTCCTTGAAATGACATAGAAAATGTTGCATTATGAGCATAAGTTCTGCATTTATAAGGTTAAGCTTTGAGAGAAGGTCTGTAGCTTTCAAGAGATTTTCAAATGGGCCCATGTCTAAAAAAGAGTCCTAGGTGGTGGAAGTATCGATTTAACTAACTGGAAAAGTTCTCAGTGCACACACTGAGTGCCATGCATGACATGGGGGCCTCCAAAATGCCTTTGCAGGATGGCAATAATGATGCGAATGGTGGCAACAATGAAGCTAAAGTCAGAGGACACTGTCTTTGTAGGAGAGGATGCCTTTGCCTCCTTCTCAGGCAGAATCCATAACATTTAAAAAAGAAAAAGGCTATAAATATTTCATTGAAGAGCTGATCCCTCTCTACGTTCACTCACAGCCAAGGATTAAGTCGTTTGCTTTCATGATTGCCCTCTCTTTCCATCCTCCAGTTTTGCTCTGCGCTGCCGCTGATCTCCCAAGGGGAGCACTTAATGATCAATGCAACGTGGCAAGAGACCCCGGGGGGCATCATGCAGGACAGAGACTGTTAATCAGGCTAGAGGACAGAAAGGAATGGCTTGTGCTTTGCCATGGAGATCTCACAACGGCCAACAGAATGACAGGCCGGGAAGAAAGTGCAGGCCTGGGGTGAAATCCGATAAACTCCCGTTTCCTCGGCTTCCATGAGTTTAGCTCTCCTGCCAGAAGCAAGGCTGGCTCACCCTTGGCCATTGCCAGTTCCCTGCCTCCTCCAAGTTCCTCAGAGTGGTCCGTCCAGATGTGTGCCGTATATACGCCACCTCCTGGTGCCATCCACCTGTGGGACGGCTGCATACAGCCCGCTCGACCTGCCCCACTGACCCACAGCCTGCGGAGAATGTGCAGAGCTCAGTGACAGCCTCTCAGTCACAGCGGGACTCGTGAAATGCAGGCCTGCGTGCTATAAAGCCAGCAATTAGATCTCCCCAGAGGAAACCTGCACGGATAACACCTTGCTCCCCACCTGGCTGGGTGTGCACGTACCAGATGGCTCCCCTCCACTGTCCCCACAAACGGGGCCGCCCTCTTCTCTCTGGATCTGTGAGTGATAAACTGCATTGGTTATTTCGTGTGTTTTGTTGAGTGGCTTTCTCTGTGTGTACCTTACTCAACCAACACACCCACACTCAGCTTCTTCCCCCACTGTGCTTTCCTAGTCTTTGTAGGAATAAACTGGACATAGGTCAGAGAAAAGCCACAAGGTATCTGGCAGTAGACACAAGCTCTTTGCGAGAAGGATGCCTGGTCACTGTTTGGCACTGAGGCATTATGCGGTCACCAGGATAAAGATGTATTCCATGAAAAGCACACTGTAAACATTCATGGTCCAATTCCTGGAGTCTTGCTCTCCCAAGACAAGGCTAGAGCTTAGTAGCCATTGTCCAGAGAGAGCCTCAGACCAAATTAGAGAGACAAGGAGGCCCAATGGGTAGAAACAGACACATGGTCTCCTGCACCTGCCGACACAGCTGAGCCACCTCTTTGGGCTGGACAAGATGAAATAGTGATCTTCCCAGTTCATTGATCCATCACCCCCATGATCACCACCGCCCTTGTCACCCTGTTGAATGAGACACAGAGGACTTACCAGGCACGTGCGTGCTATTTAGTGCCATCCAGAAATGCTAACTTTTATAAGCCAAAACTCTAGATTTCAAGTGATGGAAGATTAATTAAAGTGATGAGAACTGCAAAAAACTCTTGGTGTAAATGACTGAATCCAAACCACTGCATGAAGACACGTGGCCTAACTCTAATATGGCTTGTGGCAGCCTAATGTCTGGGACAACCCAGCACTCCATGAGTTTGTCCAGAAAAACTCAAAGCTACCAAAAGTATATACTGCTTGTTGCAGCCAACACCTGAAGGTAGGTCCCCAACCTTCCTTTCTTAGGGTGTTTATTTTGAAAGCTTACAGTTCTAAATCCTTCCTCTGCCCCTCAGAGATGTATGTGTGTCTCCAGCTACAGGGACCTGAAAGCCACACCTTAGGAATGTCGCCTTCAGAAAGGGCAGGGCCTCTGTCTCCCAGTCTTCATGGAAGATAGTTGCCTAACTCCACAAATACCAGTTAGCAGCACTTTCACCAATTCTGTAAGTTCTCCTTTCTCTGACTCTGCTCGAGGCCCCCCTCCCTTCACCTCCCGACTCCTTCTTTCTTTCTTTAAATAACCCAGGTGTCTCTGTGCAAATCTGAATGCAGCTGAGCTCTTTCTCCACCAGCAGCAGTTACTGAATGAAATCCATTTTTACTGCCTTTAACTCATACCCAGCATTGTTTATTATTTGAGAAGTAGCTTAGACCAATTAGGAGAGTTCTCTGAAGCAGAAGGGATCAAACTATGAATGCCCTGTCTGCTGTTTGTTAACACCACGCTTGCATGGGTCTAGAAGCTAGCATCTAACTACTCAGAGACACCTCTCCAGCAGGAGCCCCCCTCTCTCCACCAGCCTTTCCCCTTCTGTATGGAATCCTCCCCCTCTCTACTGGGTCTTCTCCCAAAATTATACTTGTTTTTCTAGCTTTAAA
The DNA here is from genome assembly GCA_963574355.1 of Loris lydekkerianus. Lineage (NCBI taxonomy): Eukaryota > Metazoa > Chordata > Mammalia > Primates > Lorisidae > Loris > Loris lydekkerianus. The sequence goes on from CAUYPK010031313.1 coordinate 6,023, forward strand.
ACCATCAGATTTTGACCTCCCTTTGGCTACCACCCTGTTTTAGAGCTTGATATTTTACACATGATTGAAGAATGAGAAATAAACACATCCTGAGAATAAATTTATACCAAGAGCTATTAAAGATGATATAGAAAGGATTTTTTTTTCTGAAATATAAAGGTTTCTAAAATTGACTCAGTGATGGATAGAAAGTCAACAGCCCTGTAAAAAAATTCAGTCTCCCCCACAGCCATGCACCCACAAGACATCAGGCACAAATGGTTTTGTAAATTATTTTTTCTAAACCTTCAAGGAGCATATAAATAACCCATCTCTTATTAAATTGTTTCAGAGATAAGAAAAGATGAACATCAACGCCACTCATTCTATGAGCTAATTCATAAGGCTAGTTCTATGGCAAAACTAGAAAATTATAGAAAGGAAAATTATGCACAAATCTCATTAATATCCAAAGATGCAAAAATTATAAATAAAATGCTTATCTTTTGTCACTTCTTATGTCTTACCCAACTTTCTGGGAGTCTCTTCCAGACATGGCTCCTGCTCAATGTGGAGTGGGAAGATTGGATCTAGTGTTGGGACTCAGGAGAGCACAAGACTTGGGGTCTTTAACTCAAGCTTGCTCCCCAATTTCCTTGTTATGTTACCTCATTTGCCTCCTACTGGGGCCTATTTTCAGGAGGAAGTCCCCATATTACCATTAAATGACTTCTTCTGAGTCACATGGACAAGTGGTAACACCAGCTCGGTACTTTTGCTCTTATCTCTGAAAACGGAAGATTTCATTCCAGTTCATCATGCTGAATTCTGAGGATTATCCCAGGGCTTCATAAAGAGGCAGCAAGCAGTCTACAAAGGCAAAGACAGCTTTAGGAACCTCTAAAATTCACAAGGCCTTAGCCAAGTACCATTTAAAGAGTTTGATTTGCCATGTGACTCCCAGAGAGATGGTATTTATTTTATGAAGATAATTTTCCTTCCCTAGCAGGGCAGCTGAGAAATAGAAGTGAAACCTGGCAGAGACAAGTGAATTATTCATTGGCAACGGCAGAAAATTTGATGTACATTGGAGTAAAATTTTGCATAGAGGATAAACTGAGATCATGAAACGGGAAATCCCAGTTATCCAAATATAAGAATTTTGAATACGCTACATACACATTCTAGGAGGTTTGTTTCGTATGTCCTCTTAGGCTAACCAGGCTGCTATTACCTATTTCCTGAAAGGAAAAGTCTATAGGTGACTAGATAGCTGGGAAAGCAAGGGCAGGTGCCTGGGACCCACAGTTGATTGCCTCTTGGATCTGAGGACTGTGCCATACCTGTGTGCTGTCCCTCTCCTCTATCCTGAGCTAAGCAAACTGAAACCTCACAGCTGGATCCTCCCTGTAAAACTACAGCACTCTCAGGAGCTTATCTTTACCTTGGAAGCTGTGAAATAAGACCCCAACAGGCCTATCACCACTAGGGATAGCATGCAGACCTATTACGCTTAGAATTCTAACCTCAACCCTAATTCACTCAGCTCCAGCCCAGCTGCAGAAGTCTAATTTCTGATATTGTCTCTTTTCCTGTCTGTGTTGATTTTGACTCACTATTTACTTTAGCAAGATGTGCTAAGATCTCAGCAACGTGGGCCTAGCAGAGATGAAAATAGCCTGAATCACAGGGTGTAAGAGCTATGGGATATGACCCCAACCAATCCAGACCTTGGCTCAGAAAAGAGAAGTCACATATCCAGGTACCTTTTTCCAAGAACAAGTTTCTCTGAAAAATATAAGCTCTATAAAAAAATGATTTTTTTTGTTCATTACTGTATCCCCAGAGTCTGGATAAGTAGCTGACATACTCTTGCCATTTGCTAAATATTTGCTACACAAATTAAAGTTCCAATTCGGGAAGCAAACAGCACTGAGTGTCCAGTTAGAGGTGTGAGGCCATCATGGATGAGTGTGTCGTAGACAAAGTGTTAGGAGTCAGTCCTTTTGCAGGATCCCATCCAGACAGCCTCTTCATCCATAGCAGTATACAAACCCCTGGAAATTCCCCTGAGCCAAAGAAAAACTTGAATTTTGAATTGCAAAACGAAGAAAATGACACACTTAGCCTTGTAATATTCTACTACATCACAAATATAAATTTTAAAAAATCTCACAAACTCTTACCAACATACCGTTATACCAATAGCATTGGGCTGTTGAATGAAATGCATTTCTATTGAATTTAGCCTTAGATTAGGCATCTCCCCAGAAGAAAAGAAAATCATTTTATCATAAGGACATTTGCACTAGATTATTTATCACAGCTCAATTTACAATCGCCAAAATGTGGAAATAACCCAGGAATGGATTAACAACTATGAAATGTGCATACCATGGAGTGCTAGTCATCCATTAAAAAAGATGGAGACTTTACACCTTTTTTGTATTAACCTGGATGAAGGTGGAACACGTTCTTCTTAGTAAAGCATCACAAGAATGGAGAAGTGGGCTCGGCGCCCATAGCACAGTGGTTACAGTGCCAGCCACATACACCCAGGCTGGCGGGTTCAAACCTAGGCTGGGCCAGCTAAACAGCAATGACAACTGCAACAACAAAAAAAAATAGCGGGGCATGCTGGCGAGTGCCTACAGTCCCAGCTACTTGGGAAGCTGAGGAAGAGAATCGCTTAAGTCCAAGAGTTTGAGGTTGCTGTGACCTGTGATACCATGGCACTCTACCAAGGACAACATAGTGGGATTCTGTGTCAAAAAAAAAAAAAAATGGAGAAGCAAGAACCCAATCTATTCTATTCTAACACAAAGGCAGTAGATGAGCTAATACAAGGGGTGAGGTAGGGGAATGAGGAATCAGGGAGAGGGGAGACGGGAGGGGTATTGGGGTCATAGTGTATGGCACACCTCTTGAGGGTAGGACACAATTATAAGAGGGACTTTACCTAACACATGCAATCAGTGTAAACTAATTCTTTGCACCCTCAGTGAACCCCAAACCAAAAAAAAAAAAAAAAGGATTTAGCCAATGAATTTGAAGTATGTTTGTTGTAGCAGTTAATATCACCTTAAGTGACAAACCAAGGGATACACAAATTAGGTGCCCCAGTGCAGAGGGGGAGCAATGCAAATTTCCAGGGGAATTTCAAGGGTGGTCCCAGAATCACAGCAAGGAAGTGCTTCTACTCTAGATTGGAAATGAAGACAGGGGACTCCAGGAGCGATGCCAATAGAGAGAGAAAAAAGAAACAGGGTGGGGAGTGGGAACTGTTGAGCTGGTGAGAAAAATTTGATCAAGAGGTATTTTGCATTGCTAGCAGAGGATATACAAACAGCAAGAAATTCTAAGAAAACCAAGAAAAGGAAAAATTCAAGGAAATTTACTTTGAGAAATAAGAAATCAACCCAGAAATGTAAACATAATATCCTCCTTGCCTCATCCGGAAGCAGTATTTACATAGTCACAAAACCGCACACACTGAGCGCTGGCCTAAGCAGAAAGGAGTTAGAATTCTGCCACGAAGATGTTGGCGCGCATGTGACATGCTGTAACTCTCTGGTTTCCATCATAAGGAGCCATCAGATAATTTTTATAAGATAGAAAACTGAAAAATTAGGAAACAGTAATTCAAGTATCTGTTTTAGAATACTGAAAGTAAATAGCAAGAGAACAAAAATTTGCAGTGATGCTCTAGGCCAGCAGTTCTCAACCTGTGGGTCGAGACCCACAGGAACTGTATTAAAGGACCACGGCATTAGGAAGGTTGAGAACCACTGCCCTAGGAAGTAGTGACCTGGGGAGGGGAAGGGTCAGGAGCTTGCTCTTTGTCACTGTCAACATTACGTTACTGTTTGACTTTTAAAATATGTACATGCATTACTTTGATAAAAATGAACAAATATTTAAAAAATTAAGAAGAGATTCCGCTTATCAATATAAAGCACATCCAATCCTTTGCCTAGATGGGGCACACTTTTAAAATGCCTTATATTCAGGAAGAGGACATGTTTACTGTGACTGCAGGAAGTAAAAAAAAAAAATCAATGTGCTCTCACATTGCCTCTCGCAAAGCCAAATGATTCTTTGGATTTTAGGGGGGTGGGGGGTTGTCCTTAAAACAAACAAACAAACAAACAAATACTGTCCAGAGGATAAAAAGAGACTATTTGCTGAATGTTGGCTATAATTATTTATCATGGGACAAGAATCTAAGGAGCATGCGTTTTCGTCTCTGAAATGATCCTTTGGAGTTATAATACAAAGCAGCTGGGTGAGTCTGTGATGTAGTAATGAAATGCTCCTTAGTCTATATTTTGAGGTGTGAAAAGCCTTCTTCTACAAAAACCTCTTCAGTGGGAACGTTTGGGCTATTGCCAAATCCGGTATCTGTTAGTGAAAAGCACACATAATTTACATACGCTGTGTCCCTCGTCAAAGGAGAGTAAGGAATGCATGAATGGGGGTGTCACGAGCTTGTCAGTCATATGTCCCCGATTCCCTAAAGAACCTCAACTCACATATTCTGTTTCACTGTCAGACCATGCATTTCACTGTATGTCCAAATAGGGGACTCCGGAAACATGGCCAGGATGAGCTTTGGCAGTGACAGGAGAGAATGAAAAATTCAGAATCCCTCTTCAGCCAGTGTGGTTTGCTTGAATTCTCCGCCCTCCTGTTCTTTTATTCCACCCTTGTTTGTCTACCACTTCCTCCTCTCTTAGGGACTCCAATGCCCCCCAGCAAGGGAGCTCTGAGAAAGCCAAAGATAATTTTGGACCCTACTCCTTTGCCCCAGCCCTACCCATGCAGCTCCTGGAAGGCAATTCTGTTACACTTATGAGAAGGCACGTGTCCCAGTTGCTTTCTGGGAAATTCAAACATTCAGGCCATGCTCGGCAAATGCTTGCCGATACCTTTTTGGGAATTAAGTTGTGCTGGAGCTCAGGCTAAGCAAAGTCGGGGTGGGGGTGGTGGTGAATGAAGAAAACCAGCACCTGCCTTTCCTGAGGTGTTGACAGTGTGCTTGTGTGGCTCACCGCAAAGTCAAGCAGCGAATGATGCCGTTCCATCCTGCCCATGACGGCACAGGCTGGGAGGGAGAAAGTCGTCACCTTGTGAGATAGCTGCTGGCCCAGTGGCAGAGAAAACCCATCCTGACTGAAATCTGAGAAGTGGTTTTAATCCAGAGACTGAAGGACTTGCCTTTTGGTCTGGGTCTCTTCCTCCTCCTTTATAAGTGCAAGTTAGTGAGGGAAACACTGTCTTGTGCCAGCATCTGCTTACCCAGCCCTGGAATGTGAGTCTGGAGAGTCAGGGAACTGCCAAGGGGTGAAGGGACAGGAGAAATGCTTGGAAGGAAGAATGAAAATAGCTGAGCAGAAAGGACAGCCCCCAACCAGGAGAACCTTCTTAAGGTCCTATTAATTTTACCTGCCTGGCCATCTTTCCCCTCTTCTGGGGGAAGCCTGGCAGAGGGAAGAAGGGCACAGTTTCTGCAGCTGGGCCGGCTAAGTGGGACTCTCAACTCACCACTACTAAAGTACAACTTTAGGCATGTTACTTAATCTTGGAGTCCCAGGTGCCAAGGCACGCCTTAGGCCTCAGGTCCCTTAAAATGGGGCAATGGCATCTCAATTGTTGACAGGAGAAAATGAGCTGATACATATAAATGCTTAGAACACTGCTCAGCAGAGTCTATTCCAGGGGTTATGGCTATTGGATCCATTCTGATATTATCACTCCACAATAAGAAGTGTCTGAAGAAAGGCTTTGAAGGGCTCATGGAATAATTACACACTCACCATGAGTGTCAGGTGGCCTGTGATGGTGTCACTCACTCAATATTGTCAAATGATCTCTAAATCAGTGAGCTTAAAACTTACAACACTTATAAAGGTGTGAAGGAACAAGAAAACGCTCTCATTCCTTCCTTTATATGTATTTTTATTAGCTCCTGTGTTGACTAAGGATAGCTAACGTATGGTAAGATTGCACTCAATCACACCACGATTGAGTGACACACGAGAAAACTGTGAATAGTATTCTATTTTCCCACCTTCCTATCTCCTACTCTTCCTTTAAACATCTTTAATAGACCTCTGACTTTTGGTTAGAACCCATTTCTCATTCTTCCCACTTCTGTCTTTCTTCTCTCCTTCTCTCTGTTCGGCTATTGCCTCTCTTTCTGTTGTCTTTTTCTCCTCCCCAATCAGATCTAAGTTTTATTACCTTCTCCCAACTACTCAAGAGGGCAGTGCTCAGCAATGTTGAATTTGTTGGTATTCCCTCAAAAAGACCATGTTTTGTCCTGTCTCTAGACTTCTGCGCGTACATAGCAGAGCATACCATGTGTCCCCAAAATGCTAAAATATAATCAGAACGTGAGACTTAACCAAGTAAACGTCAACCCCATCAAGTCCAAGGCTGAGGTTTAGTGAGAAATTAAATATAGAAGGGGGAGGGGGAGAGAGTTCACATAATTCTGAACCAGTCACTACTGAGTATGCCAAGTAATATGAACACAATTTTCATTTAAGCAGAAAATTCTCTGTACCAGATCCTAGTGCGATTTTAGAGGAAGAAAAGACAAAATAGGCTTTTGTTGTTTTAAAGATTTCCAGAAGCCTCAAGACCAGTGGTTCTCGACCTTCCTAAAGCCGCAACCCTTTAATACAGTTCCTCATGTTGTGGTGACTTCCCAAAATAATTTTATGGTTGGGAGGTCACCACAACATGAGGAACTGTTATTAAAGGGTTGCGGCATTAGGAAGATTGAGAACCACTGCTCAAGATCATTGTTCTGAGACGACATAAACCAACTCCCTTTCAGCCTGACCTTTGGGAGTCTTCATGAGACGCGTATTCTGGGGAAAAGGGAGAAATTGTTACACAGACCATCTCCACATCATCAAAATTAAAAACGTTTGCACTTCAAAGGATACAGTCAAGAAAGTGAAAACCAAGTCACAAGAGAGAAAATTGCTATAAATCATGTATCAATAAGGGACTCGTATCTGGAATATACAAAGGAGTTCTAGAACTAGACAACAGATAGACAATTTTAAAACAAAGGACCTGAACAGACACTTCTCCAAAGAAGATACGCAAATGGCCAATTTTCACATGAAAATTGTTTAACATTATTATCCCTCTGGGAAATACAAATCAACCCCAAGGAGACACCACTTCATGCCCACTAGGATGGTTATAAAAAAAGGACACAAGAATAAGCACCAGTGAGAATGTGAGAAATTATTAACTGGTGATGAGCACGTGTAATGGTGGAACTGCCTTAGAAAGCAGCCAGGCAGCTCCTCAAAATGTTACACACAGAGTTGCAACATGCCTCCATAATTCTGCTCCTAGGTATATACCCAACGGAAATGAAACCACATGTCGATAGTAAAACTTGGATATGAATGCTCATAGCAAACCTAACATTCATGGCAGACGAAAAGAAGAAGTTATGCCAAAGTTCATTAACTGAATAATGAATAAAAAAAAAAAATGTAATACTATATCCATGCAACAGAATGTTATTCTGTTGTGAAAAAAAGAAACGAAATTTTAATATATGCTATAACATGGATGAACCTTGAAAACATTAGGCTCAGTGAAAGAATCCAGTCGAAAATGACCATGTACTGGATGACTCCATGTATAAGCAATGTATTTTTTAAAAGGCAAATCTGTAGAGACAGAAAGTAGAGTTGTGGTTTCCCAGAGCTGGGGATGAGAGAAAAAAGAGGAGTGATAATGGGAGTGATGAAGGAAATGTCCCAAAATTCATGGTAGTGATAGTTACACACATCCTAAAAACCACTGAACTTTAATGCCGGGCTGTCCGGCAGGTCCAGAAGAGGGGAGAGTAGGGCCAGCCTGACTCTGTCCCCAGGGCTGAGCGGGATGGTGAGCGACGGCAGCCCAAACAGGAACACACAGAGTTGGGAGTCTGTCCAAGCAGGAACTCAACTTTATTGCGTCAAGCAGCCACTTATATAGAGCGTGGGGAAGGGGCGGGGAAAGGAGGCGGGGGATGAGGTGAGTGACAGGGTTGGGCCAATGGCATGGTACCACGTAAACTGTATCTAGGTAGAGGCAGTTTCAGGCCAGGCCTTGCTGAGTCATTGCTACGCGGAAGTAGCTCTATGGATCTACTTCTAGTCGGGCTCGGGAAGTTGCATGAGGCCTCAGGCACATGACAGGGCCCAACACTTTAAGAGGAGGAATTATATGGTATATTGATTATATCTCAATAAAATTTTAAAACCCCCCACAACTACCCATCCCACTCTAAATGCCAGTAGTACTTCTATCATTTTGACAGACCACAAAATCTCCACAGAAATGTCCAAATTCCTACAGTGGAGGGACCATACCTCCCCCTATTAAAAATCAGTGGGAAAGAATAGGCTGGATGTAGCTCATGAGCAAATTGGAGATTTCTAATGATCTTGCCAACAGGTACTCATGCAAACAAGCTGAGTCTTCTCTGCTGTCCTTTCTCTAAACTACAGCAGAGTAAAAAATCAGGGAAAATAAAAGGAAACTCCCTTGAAAACCATCCTCCCTGTTTCTTTCAAAACGCATTGACATGTGACATGGAGCACAATTTCACATTAGTTTTGCTGAGGCCACTTTTATTTGCCATGCACCAACTGTGTTCATCTCTGAAATGGAGTGTTATCAAGCACATAATCTAGATAGGCAAAGATTTTTGACGGCCTGTAAGAGTCACAGTTGCTTTTTCAACAAAGAGTAATCGAGTCTAGAAAAACTATATCAACAACCGTAAGGCCAGAGGACAGGGTGAAGGGTAGCATTGGAAGGAATGATTTCAGCTCAACATCATTGATGTTTATGCAATAACATAGTCAACCATGAAATAAGAAAAGTCAGACCAATGAATTATTTGATGAGACGGTAAGGACCAGAAGCTATCTGAGTGTGAATGTGTTGTCATAGTATATATCAATTCCTTTGTTGGGCTTTAGAGTTACATTTTTTATACCAAAAAAAAAAAAAAAAAAAGGAAAGAAACCTAGCCTGTACATATTAAAGAGATAGATATAGTCCATCCAAAATTAAAATGCTGTAACAGCAGTGGGGATGAGGAGGGTGAAGTTAGAGCTGTCTCTACACGTCAGCCAGTGAGCGACTCCCCATTATGTGAGCAGTACATGGTGTGCAGATTCGTGTGTGAGCAGGACATTTGTGTCACCTGTGGGCTGTGACATGGCGAAGACAGAGAGATCCTCTTGAGAAGGTGTTCAAACAGGTTGCCCATGATTCCCGGCTAGGCACGGGAGAAGCTGAATATGAAGCTAAAGCAACAGAGACTTGGGAAGTCAGATGAGAAAGCAGAGAATGGGGAGGTGGGCGGTGAAGGGTCTGTAGACTCAGAGGCTCCACTGCTTGGCTTTGAAGCTGGTCCTGTCTCCTGCTAATTATGTGATCTTGGAAAAGCTGCATGATCCGTCTGTGCCTCATTCTTCACATCTGTGAAATGGGCGTGATACAATGTCCACCTTAGAGGTAGGATGTGGGACTTACAGAATGAGTTGCCTAAAGCACCCAGGCACACTGGCAGCGCTGAGCTGCTCCTGCTCCTGGAGCTCACCATATTAACGCCAAAGTGGACACCTGCCCAGGCTGGAGCCCGTGAAACTGATGTCTTCTCCTTCCTCGAAGGCAAATCACTCAGAGGAAGACATGAAAGTAATCTCTCATGCTTACTGGCTTTCTTAAGGACCTTTTCCAAGGGTGGCCAGGAGATGGTCTCAAGCACACCTGAGCCTGAAGAGATTTTAGCGATGTGAACCCAATTCACTCATTTGCAGACGAGACCACATACTCCGAGAAATTGTATGAGTGGCCCAAAGTCACACAGCTGTTATAGCAGAATTTGGCACAGGGCCTAATCATGACTTTGATGCTTTCTATTATGCCACGATATAGGGCTAGACCTGAATGATTCAGCCTTCCAAGCTGGGAGCATGGTGTGCGGTACTCGCAGGATCGTTCAACAGCCAAGGCAACTGATCCATCCCTCGAACTCTCCCTTCATTGGCTTGACATTTGCAGAAAAACCTGTCAGAAACTCAGGAACTTGAAGAACTTGGGAGGACTCCTTGACTTTCTTCTGCCCAAGACCTGAGTTTGGAGACATAAGGGCCCAAGGGCCTCTAGGGGCTCAGGGTATCCAAGTGAGCCCCTTGCCCACATTCTCAGGAAAGCTTTAGCACCTCCAAGCTTGAATGCTAAGTGCTAATGCAAGTTAAAAAAAGCAGCAGCAGCAACCACCCAGTAAAGGGAGAGGTTTCATCTGAGCCCAGCGCAGCCTCAGACAGCCGCCACCCCCTGCTTGCTCCTTCCCAGTGAGGAGTCCAGAGCAGGGCAAGGGCAGCTGCTCCTCTCCAGCCCTCAGAAAGTACATTGTGCTTCCCTTTAGGGACTATCAAGTGACAAAACAAACTGAAAATATTTCTTTGCAAACTTCACCCCCACGAGTGAGACTCTACAGAAAAGCATGTCAGAAAGCGCCTCCAGATACCATGTTCTGGAACTTAAGTGGCCTCTGGATTTAGAGTGAGCAGATTTCATGAACCCTTGACAGATGGTCAAGCCTAGATAGGGGGTCAAGTCTAAATTCAGAACTCCTAATCTAATTTTTGAAAGGCACTTGCATAGCAACAAAGGGTTCCCTTTTGTTAAGACAATTAGAGGCAGGGATTAAATGTTCCAATCCAATTTTGCATATCAAATTCTGCTCTAGTTCCAGCTCTCCATCAAAAGAAACCATCTTTAGTCTACAGATAGTATTCCCCTTTGGATCCGTTAGTTCAGGAGCCTATGAGGGAATTAACCAAAACCCTAGTTACAAAAAAAAAAAGAGAGAGAGAGAGAACATGTAATTGAACACCTGCTAAGCTTCCACCCAATTTTGGAAAATCCTGATTTACCTCTAAATAGATGCTTCTGAATTTAAGACCCAAGTCTCTTGAACTGAGGTCTTGAAAAATTATGAACTATTCTGGTCTCCAAATTGGCACTTATAGACACATGATTACACATGCAGGGGACATGACAAGCAAAGAAATACTCTGTGACTATTATGGCTTTGGGCTTGAACCCTGGGATCAGCTCTCAGCTGTGAAGAGCTGGTCCCGTGCAATTTCTGTAGCCTAGACCCGTGGTTCTCAACCATTTTGGTCTCAGGCCCCCTTCCATTCTCAAAATTGGTTCATACTTCTAAAAAGTTTCTGTTTATGTGAGCTACATCGATCCACATTTTCCTTACTAGAGATTAAGTCAGAGAAATTTTTTAAATATTTAGTAATTCATTTAAAAAGAACAATTAACCCATCACATGCAAACATCTGTAACCCATTTTTATTAATTATAACTACAGTTTCTCAGACAAAAGCAATTAGTGAAAACAGTGGCACTGGTTTACATTTTTATGAGTCTCTTTAATCTCTGGCTGGAAGACAATTGTCATCTCACATCTGTTTCCGCATTCAATCTGTTGCAATATGTTGTTTTATTGTATTTTTTATTTTTTATTTTTTTTTGTTTTTTTTTTTGTTTTTTTTTCTTGGGCCGGGGCCGGGTTTGAACCCACCACCTCCGGTATATGGGGCCGGTGCCTTAGTCACTGAGCCACAGGCACCACCCGCAATATGTTGTTTTAGTTAAACTATATTTAAAAAAAAAAATCTGATCTCAAATAAATATTTAATTGGAAAAGGAAGGTGTTTTTAATATCCTTTTTGGATGATTGCGGATATTCTTCTTAATTCTACACAACAGTTCCACAAACAATAGTTTCCCCCAAGCAAAGTAGGACGTGACATTCTGACAATGAACTTTTGTTCTTTGATATGGCTTCACATCCTTTTGCATTTTCAATGGATCTTTTGCTCATGCTTGATTTTGCAGCCACACAGAGTTTGTTTGGAAAATACTGATTTGCGACATTGAACGTCCCTTCCAAGTGGTGATACATTTCAATGTGATATTGTCAAAAATAATCCCATTTGTTAATATCACCGCTTAACCCATTAGAAATGCTTTTAAAGTAAGGAAACTGCTGAGAAAGCAGCGATAGATACAAGATTTTCAAAATGCCATTTTTCTAATGTCAATTATTTTCTTGAAGCTTTGACTTTTGTGATTGGCAACAGATCCAGCCAATTTTTTTTTTTTTTGTCTGTTTGTTTGGAGTGACCAAGGTCACCTCGCTAATTTTCAAGAAAAGGTCTGTAAATACTCAAGTCTGAATAATTATAGTTTGTCAGTCATTCTTTAAATAATAATGTCCCCCTGCCCCCCCCCCCAAAAAGTAGCCAGTTTATCTCAAGGACTCACCCAAGGGCCTTTTCCTGAAGACAATCATCGTATTTCAGTCTTCATAAATGCCTTATGTAGGGCAGCACCTGTGGCTCAAAGGAGTGGGGCACGTGCCCCATATGCTGAAGGTGAGGGGTTCAAACCCAGCCCTGGCCAAAAAGTGCAAAAAAAAAAAAAAAAAATGCCTTATGTATACTTCTCATTTGGTCACACAAAGTATGAAAAAGATGTGTATTCAAAGGTCAAGATCTCAGTGTGATATAAATGTGTCAACCGGTCTGTGAAACTAGTGTATGATGCCCCATGATCATACCAATGTACATAGCTATGATTTAATTTAAAAAAAAAAAAAAAAAAAAAAAAGGTCAAGATCTAACAAACTCAACAATCCGTACTTCTTCATCAAGGACATTGTTCATTGAAACTGGCTTTTCTTTTCCCTGAGGGTCTAGGGCGTTAAGAGTCTGAGGGCAATTTGATGCCACTGCCTTGATTCACGGAACACATCAGAAGTTTCTCTACTGTTGTTTCTGCACCACCAGTGCAAATGTCAACATAATTGGAAGAGATAAATAATAGTTAAGAGACAAATAATTTGGCATTATAATGAAAACAGTTTTGGCTTCACAGACTCTTTTGAGAGGGTTTGGAGAAGGCTCAGTGTCTTTGGGCAACACTTTGAAAACCAATGGTCTATATGAAAGGGTGGTCTAAGAGCTGCCTCATGTTCCTATTCACACTGTGTCCACCTTGTTTCCCATGCAGCTTAATAACTAGCTGTAGGGAACAAATTAAAAAAAAAAATAGCATAACTGGGTTATAGCTTACATATGAAAGCCATAAATTAGTTTCATAGTAGGGCTGAATACATTGGATGCTTTTTCTTCCATTCTTGAGATACTTTACTAAGAAGAACATGTTCCAGCTCCATCCATGTAAACATGAAAGAGGTAAAGTCTCCATCCTTCTTTAAGGCTGCATAATATTCCATGGTGTACATATATCACAATTTATTGATCCATTTGTGGGTCATTGGGCACTTGGACTTCTTCCATGATTTAGCAATTATGAATAGGGCTGCAATAAACATTCTGGTACAAATATCTTTGTTATAGTGTGATTTTTGGTCTTCTGGATATATACCTAGTAGAGGAATTGTAGGATCAAATGGCAGGTCTATTTTTAGTACTCTAAGTGTTCTCCAAACAAATGAGAAAGGGAGGGGATGGGGGGATGGATGGAGGGAGGGTGATTGGTAGGACCACACCTACAGTGCATCTTACAAGGGTACATGTGAAACTTACTAAATATAGACTATAAATGTCTTAACACAATAACTAAGAAAATGCCATAAAGGCTATGTTAACCAGTTTGATGAAAATATTTAAATTGTATATAAAACCAGCACATTGTACCCCATGATTGCATTAATGTACATAGCTATTATTTAATAAAAAAATAGATTTATACTACTTGTAAATAAAAGAACCTCAACCGAGACACTTAAAAAAAAAGTAGCAATCCATGTGGGCAAAAGGATTCTAAGAGCCAAGAAAGCAAGCTTTACAGAAAAAAGAACTTGCAACCACTTGGTACTTTTCATGGAAAGCCCAGCCCCGGGAAGGTGTCCCCAGATCCCTGACTGGCACAACCAAGTCCTTCTTGAACAGAGTGATGGATAGAGAAATCTCGAGCACCCCCTCCCAGAAGCTATAACATGCAAATCACACTCCGCACATTTCTTCTTTTCTAATTCATTTCTTCCTAACATAAAGAGTGAGGTCCGAAGCCAGCCAACGGGGCTACTATTCCCATTCGGTGAATAATCATCAAAGTTTCAGAGACACTCTGCACCCAAGTCAAGCTGTTTTCAACCTTCTGCCTTTAGTCGAAGACTGTCTCAAGGCAGTTTTCAAATGTCTCTTTGACGCTTTCCCCAGAACTTGTCTTCTAACAGTATTTTATTTTCCAAAGTCATTTTTTGTTTTTAAAATTGTATTACTCATACATATATACTTTCAAACATACTTAAAAGTGCTTAAAAAAAATTGGAGGGTGGTAGAGTGGAGCCTTAGGCTTAGGTGGCTCCCTTGGGTCCCTATGGAAGCAAAACCTCACCCAAACCCAACTGAATGTAAGTGGTAAAACAAAACAGAAGCTTTTTTTTTGTTTTTTGGGTTTTTTTTTTTTTTTTTTTTTTTTTTTGTGGGGGGG